>JALPQI010018883.1:0-23419 GCA_025490895.1 Thaumatotibia leucotreta
GGTTCATGCGTTCGGCTGTGAAGCAGTGGTACCAGGTTCAAATCCTAACAATACGCGCTGAAAATGTTATTTTGTTTCTTTTTTTTTCAAACTTTGTTTTTTTATTTTTTTGTTTTTTGTTGCGCATAATCTTTGATTTTGTAAAAACAGTGTTTTACAAGGTGCAAACGGGCGGGTTTTTATTTTGTTGTCGTTTTTTAAAATTTTCCATATATGGACTTTTTTACATTTTTTTCTACTCAGAATCACGAGCTCTTTCGTTTCGTTTTATAGTTATACAAAGTGATCATAGATCCGATAGATACATACATACATACAGGGTGTTACATACATAATTATACAGGGTGAAAATGAGTATACAGACGAACTTGAAGCGTGAAGAGTGTACCTAGTTATTCCTGACAGAGTTGGGTTATACTCGTTTCTGACTAATTCGCATACGTTGAATACAATTTTCGGGTCCATTATGAGATCCAAGATGGCAGCAACTTATTTTTGCAATTTTCATCATTATACTCGTTTCTGACTAATTCGCATAGGTACGTGGAATACGATTTTCGGGTCCATTCTAAGATCCAAGATGGCGGGAACTTTTTTTTGTAATTTTCATCATTATACTTTTTTCTGACTAATTCGCATACGTGGAATACGATTTTCGGGTCCATTCTGAGATCTAAGATAGCAGGTACTTTTTTTTGCAATTTTCATCATTATACTCGTTTCTGACTAATTCGCATACGTTGAATACAATTTTCGGGTCCATTATGAGATCCATGATGGCGGCAACTTATTTTTGCAATTTTCATCATTATACTCGTTTCTGACTAATTCGCATACGTGGAATACGATTTCCTGGTCCATTCTAAAACCCAAGATGGCGGGAACTTTTTTTAAAAATTTTATCTTTATACTCGTTTCTGACTAATTCGCATGCGTGGAATACGATTTTCGGGTCCATTCTAAGATTCAAGATGGCGGGAACTTTTTATTTTGCAATTTTCATCATTATACTCGTTTCCGACTAATTCGCATACGTGGAATACGATTTCCGGGTCCATTCTAAAATCTAAGATGGCGGGAACTTTTTTTTTGCAATTTTCATCATTATACTCGTTTCCGACTAATTCGCATACGTGGAATAATTTTTTTGGTTTCATTCTAAGATCCAAGATGGCGGGAACTTTTTTTTTGCAATTTTCATCATTATACTCGTTTCCGACTAATTCGCATACGTGGAATACGATTCCCGAGTCCATTCTAAAATCCAAGATGGCGGGAACTTTTTTTTGCAATTTTCATCATTGTACTCGTTTCTAATTCGCATACGTGTAATACGATTTCCGGGTCCATTCTAAGATCCAAGATGGCGGCTACTTTTTTGTAAATTTCATCATTATACTCGTTTCTGACTAATTCGCATACTTGCAATACGATTTCCAGGTCCATTCTGAGATCCAAGATGGCGGGAACATTTTTCTTGCAATTTTCATCATTATACTCGTTTCTGACTAATTCACATACGATTTTGGGGTCCATTCTGAGATCCAAGATGGCGGGAACTTTTTTTTGTAATTTTTATCATTGTATTTGTTTTCGACTAATTTACAAACGTGGAACCCGAATTTAGGGCGAATTTAAGATCTAAGGTTATTTACGTATATGTATTGGAAATGGAGTATCTTTAATGATAAAAACTGCCCAAAAGTACATCAATTGTAAGATACAAAATGGCGGCACCTTTTTTGAACTTTTGTGCAGTTTTTTTTTTCATTATAGGTACTGCATTTCCGCTACTCATAAGAACATGCTAAATATAAAAACTCTTGGATATTAAATTAACCCCAAATTAGGGTTCCACGTTTATAAATTAGTCGAAATCGAGTACATTGACAAATAGTACAAAAAAAATTACCACCATCTTGGATCTTAGAATGGACCTGAAAATCGTATTCTAATACGTATGCGAATTAGTCAGAAAAAAGTATAATGATGAAAATTGCAAAAAAAAAGTTCCCGCCATCTTGGATTTTAGAATAGACCCGGAAATCGTATTCCATGTATGCGAATTAGTCGGAAACGAGTATAATGATGAAAATTGCAAAAAAAAGTTCCCACTATCTTGGATTTTAGAATGGACCCGGAAATCGTATTACACGTATGCGAATTAGTCAGAAACGAGTATAATAATGAAAATTACAAAAAAAAAGTAGCCGCCATCTTGGATCTTAGAATGGACCCGGAAATCGTATTACACATATGCGAATTAGTCAGAAACGAGTACAATGATGAAAATTGCAAAAAAAAGTTCCCGCCATCTTGGATTTTAGAATGGACCCAAAAATGATATTCCACGTATGCGAATTAGTCAGAAACGAGTACAATGATGAAAATTGCAAAAAAAGTTCCCGCCATCTTGGATTTTAGAATGGACCCGGAAATCGTATTCCACGTATGCGAATTAGTCGGAAACGAGTATAATGATGAAAATTGCAAAATAAAAGTTCCCGCCATCTTGAATCTTAGAATGGACCCGGAAATCGTATTACACGTATGCGAATTAGTCAGAAACGAGTATAATAATGAAAATTACAAAAAAAAAAGTAGCCGCCATCTTGGATCTTAGAATGGACCCGGAAATCGTATTCCACGTATGCGAATTAGTCGGAAACGAGTATAATGATGAAAATTACAAAAAAAAAGTTCCCACCATCTTAGATCTTAGAATGGACCCAAAAATGATATTCCACGTATGCGAATTCGTCAGAAACGAGTACAATGATGAAAATTGCAAAAAAAAGTTCCCGCCATCTTGGATTTTAGAATGGACCCGGAAATCGTATTCCACGTATGCGAATTAGTCGGAAACGAGTATAATGATGAAAATTGCAAAATAAAAGTTCCCGCCATCTTGACTCTTAGAATGGACCCGAAAATCGTATTCCACGTATGCGAATTAGTCAGAAACGAGTATAATGATGAAAAATGCAAAAAAAAGTTCCCGCCATCTTGGATCTTAGAATGGACCCGGAAATCGTATTACACGTATGCGAATTAGTCAGAAACGAGTATAATAATGAAAATTACAAAAAAAAAGTAGCCGCCATCTTGGATCTTAGAATGGACCCGGAAATCGTATTACACGTATGCGAATTAGTCAGAAACGAGTACAATGACGAAAATCGCAAAAAAAGTTCCCGCCATCTTGGATTTTAGAATGGACCCGGAAATCGTATTACACGTATGCGAATTAGTCAGAAACGAGTACAATGACGAAAATCGCAAAAAAAAGTTCCCGCCATCTTGGATTTTAGAATGGATCCGGAAATCGTATTCCACGTATGCGAATTAGTCGGAAACGAGTACAATGATGAAAATTACAAAAAAAAAGTTCCCGCCATCTTGGATTTTAGAATGGACCCGGAAATCGTATTCCACGTATGCGAATTAGTCGGAAACGAGTATAATGATGAAAATTGCAAAATAAAAGTTCCCGCCATCTTGGATTTTAGAATGGACCCGGAAATCGTATTCCACGTATGGGCTTGTGCATAAATCACGCGAGGTCCTATAGGGGGGGGAGGGGGTCCAAGAAAACATCACGAAAGATCACGGTAGGGGAGGGGGGGGGGTACAAGGAGACCTCACGTGTATTTTTTTACGATGAACAAACTAAGAAATATTGTCAATTTCGGCTAGCGAACGTGAAAAGTTGAATGAAAAAAATACACGTGAGACTGCTAGGGGGGCGGGGCTAGCCAAGAAACTCACCAAACATCACCATGGGGGAGGGGGGGGGTCAAAAAGTAGCCAAAAAAACATCACATGATTTATGCATGAGCCCTATGCGAATTAGTCGGAAACGAGTATAATGATGAAAATTGCAAAATAAAAGTTCCCGCCATCTTGAATCTTAGAATGGACCCGGAAATCGTATTCCACGTATGCGAATTAGTCGGAAACGAGTATAATGATGAAAATTGCAAAAAAAAGTTCCCGCCATCTTGGATTTTAGAATGGACCCGGAAATCGTATTCCACGTATGCGAATTAGTCGGAAACGAGTATAATGATGAAAATTGCAAAATAAAAGTTCCCGCCATCTTGAATCTTAGAATGGACCCGAAAATCGTATTCCACGTATGCGAATTAGTCGGAAACGAGTATAATGATGAAAATTACAAAAAAAAGTTCCCGCCATCTTGGATTTTAGAATGGACCCGGAAATCGTATTCCACGTATGCGAATTAGTCGGAAACGAGTATAATGATGAAAATTGCAAAAAAAAGTTCCCGCCATCTTGGATTTTAGAATGGACCCGGAAATCGTATTCCACGTATGCGAATTAGTCGGAAACGAGTATAATGATGAAAATTGCAAAATAAAAGTTCCCGCCATCTTGAATCTTAGAATGGACCCGAAAATCGTATTCCACGTATGCGAATTAGTCGGAAACGAGTATAATGATGAAAATTACAAAAAAAAAGTTCCCGCCATCTTGGATCTTAGAATGGACCCAAAAATGATATTCCACGTATGCGAATTAGTCAGAAACGAGTACAATGATGAAAATTGCAAAAAAAGTTCCCGCCATCTTGGATCTTAGAATGGACACAAATGGCAAATTCGAAAAATGTAGACACAATACGAGAAAATTAGTATTAGCCCTTTTTTTCTTACAGAGTTTGTTGGATGTTGGACAGAGTAGAGCTATTTATTGCCAATGATATTGATAGAGTGCCATTAGTAAGAGTTTAATTATTATTTCGCTATGTGAGTTTGGTATTGAAGCGTAGAATAGAAACAGAATGCAATGCTCAGATTACCTTCAATTTTCTATGGCTCTCGTTTCGTTTGTTGCCAGCTCGTCAGATTACGGTAAAGCAAAGCGAATGCTGACAACTAAACGGCAACGCCGCGCGGCAATGTATCTGTTATATAATTCGGATATACCCTAATCAGAGGCCCTACCGCGAACAACGAAAGAAGTGTTGCCTCCCTGTCACACTTATAGTGGAATTCACGAGTGCGAGAGAGAGGCAACACTTCGTACGTGTTTCGCGGTAGGCTCTCAGCTATTTATTGTTATCAGTTGTTATGTTACGGGTTCAAATCCTAGCATATGACTTGTAATGTATGTATTTTTTGTTATTATTAGCGATTTAGGGACTTTTTACTTTTTTTTTGTATGTATTTATTAGTTTTTCGGTTTTTTAGACCTCCTTAAACATTTAAAATCAATATATGCAAGATTTTGTTTAGCGACATCTATAGATTATTTCTGTCAAGACTCGAGTAGTGTACTGTTTGACGCGTATCGAGAAAAACGCATAAAAATATGTACGTGCAATAATAGATGGCGCTGAAATCAATTTATACCAAAAATAGTTAATTTTTTTATTTACTAATTTACTCTTCTAGAAAGGGTGGTTTTGACTATTTTCGATGTATGATGCTAAATTAATTAAAACTGTGCACTAACAGGTAGTAAATATCTGGATTTCAAATAAAACTAAATCTATTACTAGTCAATCGTGCTCCTAGTGACATCTATTGTAACATATTCCGAACTATTTGAGCCTTCTATGAAACAGACCCTCTACATTTGGGTACTTTGTGCTTAAACTATAAAAACAAGCATCTTTCTAGAGTTATAAACACTTTTAATATTTACCACCTACAAATTGAGTGACTCAGGATACCTTAACCATGGCAATAAAATAGTACATTGTGCATCAAGGGAGGTAAGTACGGAACGGAATCACTAACGAGAGTGTTAATTTTAATGACTCGAGTTAGTATGTCGCTTACCGACCGTGATGCATACATTGTTTTTCATCACACTTGCCCACAAAAAAAAAAGTTTTAAAACAAAATATTATTAAATGACGTACTGACATTTCTATCACTCCCTAGGGAATTTCACTTTTCTATTACTCCCGCTACGCATGCAAGCAATGGCGCGCTTAGACACCAAGATGAAAATATGATACGATCAAATAAAGTAGGTTACTGTAAATGAAAAATAAATGATTATTTTCCCCCTTAAATTTTGACATTTGGTTTTAAAAGTGGACAATACGGTAATACCTAAAACAACAGACTATGACTTTGCATTAAACATTTCAGCCAAAACCCCCAAATTCACCCTCGAACCCGGACAGAAGAAATGCACTCTCTGCAGCACAGAGTTCGAGACCAACAAAGCGCTAAGTGTGCACATGAATACTCACTACCCGGACTTTGAGTGCGAATGTGGAGTGGCCTTCGCTAGCAAGGAGAGGCTGCGACTTCATGTGTACCAGGCTCATAGTGACGAGTCGCTGGATTGCAAGTATTGTGATAAGGTAAGTTTCCCATTCATTGCCGACGCCTCATATTTTGAATCATCACGCAGTGTCGCTTCTACGCAACGACGCGAATTCGCGTCCACGGCATCATGTATACCAGGCGCATAGTGACGAGTCGCTGGATTGCAAGTATTGTGATAAGGTAAGTTTCCCATTCATTGCCGACTTGGAGCTAGCACGAAAATAAGAAAAACAACACTTTCACAAACAAATGTATATGTGGTGAAAACACGGGTAAGTAAACGTGCGAGTGCTTTCAAGGGCGCCGACCGAACAACTGAAGCCATATTGGCATTCATGGAACTAGCTAGTAAACACAATTTCAGATTGCTGTCATTGCATAGACAAGATAGCACTTGTATTCAGCCAATATCAAATTTCAATATTCAATAGACGCCTCATATTTTTAATCATCACGCCATGTCGCTTCTAATCGACGACGCAAATTTGGGTCCACGGCATCACGTTAACATTTCAACGGACGCGAATTCGCGTCCGCGGCATTAGGTTATTTCACACTTGAAGGACGCGAATTCGCTAAGTGTGCACATGAATACTCACTACCCGGACTTTGAGTGCGAGTGTGGAGTGGCCTTCGCTAGTAAGGAGCAAGTATTGTGATAAGATAAGGTAAGTTAATTTTCTCAAACATGCAATGAAATATTGTTGTTATGTTCCTTATATATAATAGCCTGCGAAGTATGACGTTTCAGGTGCGACTAGGACAAGAGGTCGTTAATGAAATTTAATACAAATCTTAAAGGACTAGGCCGGCAAAGTGTCCTTTTTTAATTCCATTTCAGATAAATTTGTGACACAGGCATCATGACATTCTGCCACTATACAATACTTTAATTCATTGCATGTTTGAGAAAAGCGCTATACATACCTCGACCGGAAATATGGGGTTGCCCGCCTCAGACCTATACGGCCTCGCTTCACTCGGCCGTCACATTCGTCCCGGCTTCGATAGTCATGTACTAGTAATCAAGATGTATTTGAATTTATCATTCTTACGGCCTGTTTCACAATCTCCAGTTAAAGCTGTCTGTCAGATAAAAAATAACACTATCTCTTTCTTTCACCTGGAAGAATAAAGAGAGCGTGTTATTTTTATCTGACAGATAGCTTTAACTGGAGATTGTGAAACAGGCCCTTACTGTCTTAATTTGATGTACATATAATAAATAATAATAAGCCTTTATTTCCGAATATTACGTCATAACAAAATTACAAGATTTCGGTAATTTGTCGCCACTCGTATCGAACTTCAGTTTTTTCGCACTTCTATGGTCATGTACAGTCAACAACACACCTGCGAACACAGGCAAAGTGCCAAAAATATGTAAACAGAACTTTATTGCCTAGACATAAAGGTGTGTATACATATTTCTGGCACTTTGTATTCACAGCTGTGTTGTTGATTGTACTATTTTATAATAGTAATATCTATTTCAGCATTTCAACAACGTCAACACACGCAACACACACATGTGGCGAGTACACACGACGCCCGAAGCGTTCAAATGTGCCGAGTGTGGGGAACGCTTCAAAACGTATCTCAAACGGCTGAGACACATGCAGACTGTCCACGGGACTACTGTGGAATACCAGTGCCAGTACTGCGACAAGAAGTTCGCTTATGCTGGTAAGCTCTTCGTATTTATGCGAGCCTGGTACATAACATATTGTTCGTGGTTTCTAAGAATTAACTTTTGACAGTTTTATTTATTAAAACATAAGTTTAC
Organism: Thaumatotibia leucotreta; assembly: GCA_025490895.1. Classification (NCBI taxonomy): domain Eukaryota; kingdom Metazoa; phylum Arthropoda; class Insecta; order Lepidoptera; family Tortricidae; genus Thaumatotibia; species Thaumatotibia leucotreta. The sequence goes on from JALPQI010018883.1 coordinate 8,095, forward strand.
ACGACATTACAGTTAAATAAAAACCAATGCGTCATGCAACTAAAAAAAAACAATTTCAAAAAAACAGGCACATTATACAACAACAAAAGTTAACTAGATTTAGTTATATTATTAATCCTTATTAATATGAGGGTAAGACTCACTATTTATTCGATAGCCCATCATAGATACAAAGGTCATTTCCAAACTGTCAAAAGTTCATTCTTAGAAATCTCAGATATAAATCAGATATTTCGTTATGATATAACAGTGCCTAGCCACTCACATGCTTTGAAATTTTGGTTGAGCTTTATTCCTATGTAAAATAAGAGTGACAGCTGGTAACCAGAGTTACCAAAAGCAATTGAGTGGCTAGGAGAAAAATGTTCCCTGAAAATCGGGATTTCTTATTCGGAAGGGTTATTGTTAGTGATTTTAAGTGGAACTAGCAAAAAAGGTATCTCAAATAGCTGAGACACATGCAGGCTGCCCACGGGACTACTGTCGAGTACCAGTGCCAGTACTGCGACAAGAAGTTCGCTTATGCTGGTAAGCTCTCTTCGTTTTTATGCGAGCCTGGTACATAAATCAGATATTTCTTTATGATAAAACAGTTCCTAGGAGAAAAATGTTTCCTGAATCGGAATTTATTCGGAAGGATTTCTTATTTGCCTTCGAGTGGTACATAGGTTATGTTCGAGGCCTATGTTCAGCAGTGGACGTCTTATGGCTGAGATAATGATGATGATGATGATGTATATAGGTATTAGATGCAATGAATGACTAAAGAAAGTACAGTCAGCGATAAAAGCTTATCATTTATAAACTCTTTCCAGCATATCGTACGAAGCACGTCCGAACCGTACACCTGCAATGCCGGCCGCACAAGTGCCGCGACTGCCCCTTCACGTTCGCGCGCCGCCGCGAGCTGGACGCGCACCGCGCCAGCAAACATGGCGACGGCGAGATGAAGTACCAGTGCGAGGTCTGCAACGCGAGGTTCTTCTTCAACACCGCGCTCAAGTCGCATGTCAAGCTGCATGACAAGTAAGCGTCTCTCGTATTATGTGGCCCTGGTACTTTAGGAACACTTTTCTTTAGATGGGTGCGAAACCTGAAGTCATCTGACGTTGCATGAAAGGAGAGCTCCTTGCGGTCATGTGGCCCTGGTACTTACGGATCATTTCTACGTACGAAATCTGTAAAAAATCGTAAATTTTGACGATTTGTCTCTGTCACTCCAACGACAGCGTCATTAGTGTGACAGAGACAAATCCTCCAATTTTGCGGATTTCGAAGTTCGCGGTAGGCCCGCGTGTTAATGAAGTTCTTCATCAAATCATCACAAGTCAATCAACGTGGCATGATTGAAAGATGAGCTCCTTGCGATTATGTCGCCCTGGTACTTTCGGATCACTTAAGTGCGAAATCTGTAAAAAGCAGATCTCATGAATGCTGGTCATCTTCTAACGATTATGTCGCCCTGGTACCTACAGCCCTAGCGAATTCGGTTAGTTAGTAACTCTACAAGTCTTTTGTTGTCTTGTGCGGTACCTACTTGAAGGAGAATTCCCTTCAGTATTTCGCACTTTATGTCTATTAGACATAAGGTTCAAGCGTGTGTAGATTTTTCTGCTTGTACAATCGTACGAATGCACGTCCGCACGGTCCACCTGCAATGCCGGCCGCACAAGTGCCGCGACTGCCCCTACACATTCGCGCGCCGCCGCGAGCTGGACGCGCACCGCGCCAGCAAACATGGCGACGGCGAGATGAAGTACCAGTGCGAGGTCTGCAACGCGAGGTTCTTCTTCAACACCGCGCTCAAGTCGCATGTCAAGCTGCATGACAAGTAAGCTTCTCTCGTATTATATGGCCCTGGTACTTTAGGAACACTTTTCTTCAGATGAGTGCGAAATCTGAAGTCATCTGACGTTGCAAGAAAGGTGAGCTCGTTGCGGTCGTGTGGCCCTGGTACTTTCGGATCATTTCTACGTAAGAAATCTGTAAAAAAATCGTAAAATTTGAGGATTTGTCTCTGTCACTCTAACGAAAGCGTCATTAGTGTGACAGAGACAAATCCTCCAATTTTGCGGATTTCGAAGTTAGTTAGGCCGTAAATGAAGTTCTTCTTATCAATTCATCAGAAGTCGATCTAACGTGGCATGATTGAAAGATTAGCTCCCTACGGTTATGTCGCCCTGGTACTTTCGGATCACTTAAGTGCGAAATCTGTGTAAAGCAGATCGCAGATCTATTGAATACTAGGTCATCTTCTAACGATTATGTCGCCCTGGTACCTACAGCCTTAGCGAATTCGGTTAGTTAGTAACTCTACAGTGGAAGCTCCTTTTGTTGTCTATGCGGTACTAGAAGGAGAATTTTCTTCAGGATTTCGCACTTTATGTCTAATGAACATAAGGTTCAAGCGTGTGTAGATTTTTCTGCTCTGTACAATGGTACGAACCGTGCACCTGCAATGCCGGCCGCACAAGTGCCGCGACTGCCCCTTCACGTTCGCGCGCCGCCGCGAGCTGGACGCGCACCGCGCCAGCAAACATGGCGACGGCGAGATGAAGTACCAGTGCGAGGTCTGCAACGCAAGGTTCTTCTTCAACACCGCGCTCAAGTCGCATGTCAAGCTGCATGACAAGTAAGCTTCTCTCGTATTATGTGGCCCTGGTACTTTTGGAACACTTTTCTTTAGATGGGTGCGAAACCTGGCCCCCCTATAACACAAAACTTTACAAGCGTACAATTCTACAAAATTGTCAACTTTTTGTATGGGAATTTCTACAATTTTGTAGAATTGTACGCTTGTAAAGTTTTGTGGTATAGGCCACTGAAGTCATCTGACGTTGCATGAAAGGAGAGCTCCTTGCGATCATGTGGCCCTGGTACTTTCGGATCATTTCTACGTACGAAATCTGTAAAAAAATCGTAAATTTTGAAGATTTGTCTCTGTCACACCAACGAAAGCGTCATTTAGTGTGACAGAGACAAATCCTCTCATTTTGCGGATTTCGAAGTTTGCGGTTGGACCTTTTATTCGGGGACGGTGAAACATGCCCTTACACACATTTCTTTACAGGTACGCATGCGACAAATGCGAGGCCAAATTCTCGAAAGCGGCAGATCTCGAGGCCCACCAGCCAACGCACGATCCCATCGAGCCCATCGATCCCCTCGAGCCGCCGGACTTAGGCCTCGACACCGTGTTCCAGCTCAACGAATTCACAGATTTTGCATTGGACTCCGCACTGGACTCCGCTCTTTGGGTGCTGGGCGCTGAAATTTTGTAAATAGGTACGTACAGGGATTGGAACTGGTTTTTTTTAAAGAAATAACTCGAATATTTTTGAATGTTTTATACTCTTTATGTAGGGGTAAAGTCGGGTTACATTAACATTGCTCATTCGAAACAAACCGCTTTGATTGACTATGAATAAATACGAATAAATATGAATATAGCATCTAAGATTTCAAGCAAATAGTTTTGTTTAATTCAATTATTAATTTGCCAAGATGGATTTTTTGGGGGCGCAATGTAACCCGACTTTACTTAACTGTATCTTCTATTTCTAAATTACTCAAATTAACAAAGAATGTATATACCGGATAAGGAAATTAAAACTATTATTTTGTATGGAGAAAAAACCGGTATCCTCTTCCTGCTTACGCCTATAACTTTAGAGTTTAGCTGGCGTAAATGGCGTGTATGTAATATAACAGCTGATTTTTTGATAGTATCATAGTAACAGTTCGTCAGTATATCTTACGAATTATCCGTCAGAAATAATTATTACCATCCTTATCCCTTGGCATATAAAATAAAAGGCCAACTAACATACACCGTGCGCTGTTTAAACCCGACCGATTTTAACAGTGTGTTCCTGACCACATTTAGAAACTATAATGTCCTATAAACTTTTTTGGATATCGCCTAGCTCTGAAAGAGTTATTACCAATTAAAAAAAAACATATTTTCTAATTTTTACTCAGTACAAAAGGTCTTTTTAACGGCGTTGGTGCCTTTATGGATGATAGTCTCCCTAACCTCATTAATAGATGTCAAAAATTGAGAACTAAAACCTTTAACCCTTAAATGCATATTGATGTATATATGCATCATGTATTTTTTACTTTATTGACAGCATGTCAGAATTCAAATTTGAATAAATCTTTGTCAAGGTAATGCATTTAAGAGATACAACTTGAGATTTTTGTGAAAAAAAAAACGTTAACACTCATTGTAAGTGCTTTAATATTTCGCAAGAAAGATTTTAAAAAAATAAGAAAAATAGCCAAAAATTACAAAAGTCATATAACAGTTTTTGTTTGTTTTTACATCAACAATGCGTGGTTAAAATCTTTCGGGTTTAAACAGCCCACGGTGTATATCTGACTGATGTATTTTATCCGGGGATGGTCAACAAGCCCTAAGTCTAAATGAATAGAGAAACATCGGGCTTAGTTAATTTTTAATCATTCAAAAGCGGCGAGGCCCAGCAAACGGACGAGGCCTCTGGACTTAGGCCTCAACACTATCTTACAGCTCAACAAATTTAAAGAATACGGGCTGAACTTTCTTTGTGCTGGCCGCTGACATTTAACAAATTATTATCATCCTAAAGTAAATATGTTTGAGTCTGTTATTTTAGCATTCATCCTTAGTTTTATTCAGAAAAATTAATTTTTAATTTTCAAATGCACTTATGCATTTATTCTTACACATATAGATGTATAGTATAACAAATTTTAAAAAAGTATAGGGGAGGGGGGTCATCGGACAAATCACGTGTAATTTTTTGTTACTCTCTGCTGAACAGCATACTTCTTTTAAAACATAACCAGATGTCAAATCCTCGTAGTTTGTAAAAAAGTTTTTTTCCATCATGTGTGCTTAATAAAGTATGGAAATTGAAGTGTTATTAAAAGGATTAAGTTAGAAAAAAATTACACGTCATATTGGCTAGGGGGGGGGGGTCCTGAAAATATCACCAAGTGTCACCATGGGGGATGGGGGGGTCTAAAATTAATGGACAAGCCCTAATATGGGGCCAATCACGAAATCTAAATAAAAAAATTGTCTTTTTCATACATTTTAACCGATTGATTACGACATTTTATATGAAAAAGGCAATTTTTTTTTGAGATTTCTGGGTTAGCTCCATAGTAAAAGTTATTCAGTTTAATCTACCAAATCACCCCGTTCAAGGTTTTCAGTGGCTCGTGGAACACCCTGTATATCTCGCATAATTTCGCTCGAATAGCTGAGCCGAACCTACTGTGACGTTTATACAGAGTGAAACATGAGTCGTGAACAGTAATACGTTTTTCTAACTCTATAAACGACTTACAATTGAATGCCCCACAAGTTACTTACAAATAGTCATGTTTTTAAATTTTTTTGCATTTTTTGTGGCTTTGTCTAATTTTTAAGGTGTTTTTCATAAATGATAACGGCTATTTAAAACGTTAAATGTAATAAATATCATTTAATTTTACACGAAATGACAAAATTGCCGATATTAATTACTTCAATTTGAAGAAGCAATTTAAATTATTCCATTAATTTGTCTTAAAAATCCTTTTAGATATCCTAAAGCCAAAAAATACAAAAACATAAACCCAAAAAATAAATAAATAACTTGTAAATTTTCAAGTAACTTGTGGGGCATTTAATTGTTAGTTGTTTATAGAGTTAGAAAAACGTATTACTGTTCACGACTCATGTTTCACCCTGTATGTGGCAGTGTAAACGGAAAGGTACGTTGTCACGACTCTTAAAATAGACTTTGGGGGTTACGATAACGTACTAATGCGACTTAGATTAGGTCGAGAGATAGGGACAAGGCTATACGAGTCGTATATCTCTGTCCCTTTACCTGAACCTAAACTGAATCGCATTAGTACGTTATGGTAACCCCCTTATGTGTTTTTTTTAATAAAGTATATTTTAAACACCCTGACAAGGTATATATGGGTGAATCAACTTTTTTCTGTATATTATTGCCATGGTTACGGTCGCCTGAGTCACGTCCGTTTCATGCAAAATTATGCTACTTAAACTATGCAAAGTTTCTGGTGTTATTAAGCTCGTTACATAATGGGCCACTTACAGACATGCACTACATTACATGCATGTTTGCATAATTTAAGAGTCATAATTTTGCATAAAACTAGCGTGACTCAGGCTACCGTAACCATGGCAATAACAGACAGAAAAAATGGATTTACCCATTTGTGTTTGCACTACACGTATTGGAATAGTTTCATCGGCTATGTTGGGGTGTGATTGACATTTTGCTAGACTTAATGCGAATTATTTTAGGTATAATTTGTTTCATATGTGTATAACTAAGTAGCAATATTAGTTCTAAATCTAAAATGTAAAAAACATGTACATGCTGTATAATTGTATATTCATATATTTTAAGCGTTCTTGTAAATTGTAACTATTGCATTAGGTTTAGTTATGTATTAGGCACTGGTCTCACCGCGAGCTACTAAGCTATGAACTATCTGCTATAAACACGAACAAAAGATACGCACTCTCGTGTAAATAAAAGAGACATGGCGATACTCGCCCGGCGGTGATAGCTGATAGCTGGGCGAGTATCGCCGTGTATCTTTTATTTACACGGGAGTGCGTATCTTAGATATTATTAGATAGATATTAGAGCGGGGAAGATGTTCTAATACATTTAATTACGTGTGTAGAAATTAGCCGGGTTCACACTAGGCGAGCAATCTCGCGAGGCAATTGCCGCGCGAGGCAATTGCCGCGCGAGGCAATTGCCGCGCGAGGCAATTGTCGCGCGAGGCAACTTGGTTGGTGTGGACGTGCCTCGCCCAAGGCGTTGTTCGTGTTTATAGCCGATAGTTCATAGCTTAGTAGCTCGCGGTGAGACCAGTGCCTTAAACGCGCGGTTATTTTGTGCTTAGACTTTGATTTTTTGGATTTTCAACCGTAACGCAGATGTGGTAAGCCCATTGCGTTTATCGCATGCGTTTAACGCAGCGTAACGCTGCGATTAACGCACAAAACAACCACGCGCTTTAAAGTGTGTGCGGATACTGGTAACGGAATTTTAACATTGACACTGGTACGTAATTACACCAGAAATTACATTAGCTATGTTGCATTTAAGAAACAAAACCAAGAACTATGCACTCAAATAGTGTTCTCAATAAACGGGTCAAAATTATTATTATTATTCGTTGTCTTGTTTCATACCACTCTGTCACGCTTTTAGTTGCTGTTTCGACTCAGTATATTAAAAAAATCCGGTGCACTGGTATTTCTTTTTCAAGCTAGATTTTAATCCATACATCAGAAATTGAAAACAAAACATCATCTCATACAAAAATCACCACTGCGTCACGTTTTCAGGGACACAAAATAAGACAACGAAAAGAATTATGACCCAAACGATAAATTCCAGTTAAATATTTATGCTGTGAAAGCCATTTCCCTGCTGACAGTTAAGGTTTATATTCGTTAATAGGCGTGTCCACACTCTCCACACTGAATTGCCGCGAGAAAGTTGCCGCGCGAGGTAGCTCGTAGCAGACACGCGGCTATTCGTCAGCCGAGATACTGGCGTGAAGTCCACATTATGAGTCGAAAGGGAAGGCGTTTATAGTATTTTATGCAACCCTTGTTTAAGAGAGGTCAAATAAGGTGAGTGGTGTGGTTCATAAAGACGCCACGAGCATTTTTTTACTCAATTAAACAATGTTGCATACAATACTTTTTCTACGACCACACACTTATTTTCAAATAAAATTGTAAATTTAAGAAATATTCTTAGTTGAACACAATTTTAACAAAAAGAAAGCTCCTCTAGTTTATTAAGTCTTGTATACACGAGGTGTCTTAAAATCCAAAAAACAATATAGACCTTATCTTGGCATCTGTAAGGTAGGGGCTTAACCCTTAAATGCATTACCTTGACAAAGATTTATTCAAATTTGAATTAGGACGGGTTGTCAATAGAGTCGAGAATAGATGCATGTACATCACTATGCATTTAAGGGTTAATGGTGTTTTCACGACCCTACAGGGTCACACCATTAACAAATAAAAGTACGGGATTCTAATACCGTACTTTTATTTGTCTAAAAAAGATTAAAACTCTGGAGTCCTAAAGGATTCGAGTGTTAAAAGTATCGAAATTGCCGATATCCGCAACACTTCCCTGAAATCCTGAGATTGTGGTTATTCAGTTTCCGCACATACAACCTAAAATATTAGTTAAGAGAAACGCAGCTTTATGTTAGATTTATACCCCGAATTGTGATTTGATTATAACTCTTTGTGATAGGCTATATAGCCTTTTTAGAAAACTGTGTACCCGATTAAGAAAAACTTGGAAAGTGTTTTAGTAAGTTTAGTTAAACTTAAAATTAACTGATTTAATTGAACAGTTTTTTTTCTAAACGATATTACAATTGAAATAAAAAATGGTTGATTTATATCTACGTAAAGATTAATTGTTAATTGCCTTCATAGAAATGACAGCGATGTAATTTTATTTCACCAATTACTATACTAATTGGGTACACATAAAAAACACCTAGAAAGTGCTTTCCTATATAATTATGTTCCTTAAAAGCAACTGAATCTCAGTTCAAGTCGGTGATACCTAGTAGGGCAGCGTTGTACAGATGTGTTGTATAACGTTGTACATTGCAGATGTGTTAAATAATCGGTTTACCAGTATGTCGCCATCAGATATATCAGAGTGGGCATGGTGCTCAAAAATATCTGTCCAGTTTTCTGTACAGATATTTTGTATGTAAAGTTTTCTGAAGGTATGAATTAGTTATTTGTTATACAAGGGTGCAAAGTTGTATTTTACCCGCGAGTATGAAATTGAAACACGAGCAAGCGAAAGGATTCTATAGTTGGTTCTAAAATAGAATCTTTAGCGCAGCGAGTGTTTTAACATACGAGAAGTAAAATACATTTGCACCCGTGTGTAACACAAAACTTTTCCCCTCACTATAGCGAGGAAACTCAAAAAAGGTAATTATTTGTTCACATTACAATCATCATCGGGTTAGTGATAATAATTTTCCAAATGCATCATGTATTTAATGCAAGATTTTGTCGCAGTAAACTTAGCACGAAAACTTAAACGCAGCACGATTTTAACACATTCCTGTAGTTGCACACCAACGCCAATGCATTATTAAAACATTCTCGTTCATTATTTTTACAAAATTATAACAGAACACTCTGAAAGTTATTTAGTTTACTATTTTTATGCGTGTTCGAGTCGGGATATAAAGATTATAACCTATAATATTCATTGACAATGTTGACGTTGACATTTTCTGCGTTTTGTGATTGCATCTAGTTATCTTATCATCATTCACTAAAACAATTGTTACTTATGGAATTTTAGGATTTATGTGTTAAAATCATCATATTATATAAACGTTTGTATTTTACGCTAAATTCTCAAACAAATTATTTAATTTTCATTAATATGGAAAAAATTCCATGAGCATTTTACGTTTTGTTAATGCTACCTCGCGCTACGCTCCAAGGTCATTACTTTGCCACACAAGTGAATAATATGCGTTTTTACACGTTCGTATTAAAGGATAAACGAGCACTTTACGAGCTAGTGAGGGGAAAATTATATTTTTCCCTGATAGCCGTCGTCTTAAGGTTCAAGAAAATGCGGCTCTTTTATTTTAATGTCTTATATTTTGTTAACATGTTGTTTGTTTTTTTAAGTGAGTGAGATGACATTTGTGCAGTTTTATGGATGAACAGAGCCTAATGCTTTCGTCCGAAAACAAGTACAATGCACAGATTAAATATAGGGAAGATTCCGTGTATTAAGACATACCTGAACAAACTATTGTCATCCTTTACCATCTCAAGACGTATTCCATAAGGAAAAAGAGACAAATAAGGTAACTCTACTTGGTCGTGAATTCTATCAATGACTTCATTTTCTTGAACAATGCTACCAACCTGACTAAATAAAATGTCATTACTATTAGTGTTGTCCAGTCTTCATCGTATGCTTTTATCGGCAATAATAATGTTTTTACCAAATTAGGTAGCGAATACAGTAGGAATAAACCTTATTTCCTACTCAGAATCACGATCTTCTTCGATCCTTAATATGTCATGATTTCTAAGGATAATAATAATATAGGATAAAAATAAAATCACTAAGTGAACGAAATATTTTCTTTAATTAAAATGTCAAATGTCATAATAAGGGTTTTCTAAAACGTATGCCATTAGTTGGCGCCACTTAGCCGTAAGTTCCCGCTAAGAAACAGAATTATCTAGCCCCAAGGAAAACTAACTAGAAGGTTTTTTTAAAATAGAGTTTTTTTTTTATATAATTTTATTATCTCGTACAAAATATTGCCCGAAACTATAGGCGCTCTGAGAACGTCACTTAGAAAACCCTCATTATTAACATGTTTTATGGAACTTATCATCCCTTAAAGCATACCTAACAATTTTCGTATGATGGCTTATTTATAATTAAATCACTCTACACAAGTATCACATGAGTGTCATTATTAAACTAAACTTAATTTACTTGCTGGTTGACATGACATTGGATGATTATCAAATATGGTGGGTACTACGTCAGAATGTAATCACTTATGCGCGTACCCTTGCCTGAAACAACAGCTTAAAAATGTGCGGAGTATATCTTTGAATACTTTTTAGGGCACCAGTCGTATATTGTCACCACCATTTTATATTGTCATTTTGATTAAAATGGCATCTGCACACTTTTATTATCTGAAGAGTCCCGATATCAGATATGACATCGAACCTCTGTACTCTAATTGAGAATGTTCAATAAGCACATCTTTTACCCTATAACTTGCTCCTTGTTATCCCAGGTATGATAAGAAATCATTGTAGCTGTTAACATGCCGCTCCCATATATCTGATGGCGACTACGGCTGAATCAGTGGGTAGAGCTCGTTGAATGCGTTAGTTATAATTTGTTTATTATAAGATTTGCAGTGCATTTCGAATAATTATATAGTAATAAAATTTACGTGTTCTTTTATTTCATCCCTCAGGGCAATCCATGCAAGATTGTAGTGAAAGTGACCAATTTCTTGTTGCATGTTTCGCGGTTTGTAACGCCGCTATTTCATGGTTCAAAATGAACTTGTTATGGTCTCCCCAAACCTATCGACGGTTTCGCATTTTTAAGGCAAATCTTGCCGTTTCACCTACAATTGGTGTCGTCTGAGTTGTTTATTTTTCGCTCTTATTGCGTACTAATAAAGGAATTCATAAGATTTAGCCGAATTCGCATCGAAAGATTTGGGGGACCCTTAGGTTTTATTATTAGGCTTAGGCTCGATTTCACTTTTATTCGAAGAATAACGCTTAGGTACTCTCGGATAGTTACCGTAAAAAGGGGTGAATAGGAATGACGGGGTAAATAGGAATGTAGAGTAGCCTGTTAGCCCAGAACAAACAGTTCAGTTTAGAATAACACATGAAAATAGTACATTTCTTAACTAGTGCGGGAAAACTTTTTTTCGGCGAGGGTGAAAGTTGGAGCCCGAGTCAAAACGAGGGCGACAATCACCCGAGTAAAAAAAAGTTTTTGCACGTGTTAGGGTCGATTTTTTTCATAACAAGTGCGTCAAAAAGGGAAATTTACCGCGCGCGAAGCGTGTGCAAAGTTCGTTTTTGCGCACTAGTTAGGAAAAATCTGTTGTTCTAAATTGGACTCTATGTCCTGGGCTAACAGACCAGTTTACTCTACGTTCCTTTTTACACCGCCATTCCTATTTACCCCGTTTTACGGGTGTCAAAACTCCATATTAATTTGACACTAGTATCTGAGAGTAAAGTAGGCATTATTTTTTGCATAAAAGTTTGGTTAAATCGAGCCATAGGCTAGTATCAGAAATAAAACAACCAAAATGTGACCAACAATTATTTATTTACTATCAAGCTTTCAAAAATACTGTTAAAGCATACAAATAAAAATAATAAATCGCCTATATTTAATGTCTTTTGTTTGAGATTATTCTTTGTCTATGATCTTTATTTTATCTTACATTAACATGAGAATATAAATGAATATAAACAATGTATAGATATAAATTCTAAAATAATGTCATCGTTTTGATTAGAATAAATTTCGCTAGTTGCATTTCATAAACAGCATCTGATTATACACCGTGTTTTTATTGATTTCCGTTAAATTAAAGGGAAGCTTATTTAGGCTAAGAATAATCAATTTCTCTAAGAAACTAGTATCTTAACTCTTACTGTTATTGAGTTATTCAAAAAATAAGTTTAATGACTGAACAAATGTATTGCAACCGTTATTACGTCCTAATGCATCCTTAATGTTACTTATTTTGACGTGTGCCGTCAGTCACCTGAGATCTGATTCTTAAGGTTCTCTCACACTTGCCATTACAATTATTATGTATGAAAACGAAAAAAAATTTTTATGAAATTAATAAAAGCCGATATACCAGGCAACTTCTATTAATGTTCCAAGTAACCTGTCCAATTTAACGGAAATCAATAAAAACACAGTGTATAACTAGAACAACTGTAGCGGGCAGCATATCTGCCTTGAAGAATCAATGTCAAGCATATTTTTCCAATTAACCTATTCGCCGTCATGATCAATATAAAAGCCACATCACCAAAGTATTAACCTTTTGGACGCCAACGACCGATATATTGGCAGCGCAGGTTCACCGCCAAGGACCGATATATACGTCCTGGTCCACAGAGCAATATAAATCTACACGCACGTGCGTAATGCTCAAATTCAGATTTGAAATTTTTTGACTTGGCGACTGAGTGACAGCTTTTGTATTTGTGTTTACCCCCAAACCGAAACACAGCAGCAAACACTGCTAATTAGAAGTTAACGGGTAAGATGGTGGTAGCTATCCGGGCGGACCCTGCACGAGGTCCAACCACCAGCAAAAACCAGCCTTCAATGTAAGCCTTCAATTATGTAGGTATATGCGTAGGTCACGAAAGTATATTTACTTTATATACATATAAATCAATTGATCTTACTACAGTTTATTACCCCATTAAGTAACATAGCCATATTATTATTATTTTCACAACTTATTAACTTATTTGCCGTATCCGACGTGGTAATCGAATCATACCAAAGCACTATGAGTGTGATACTTAATTTAATATAGAGAGTTTCTGCTTAAAAAAATCATGTTCTATTTCTTTCTTTACAGCAGTATTACCAGATAATTGCATTATGTGTCTCTCCTTTCAATAACAGCTGTTAATTCTTGCCTATCTCTCTTATTCTCACACGCACAGCTAACTAAAGCTAATAAATGTTTATTAGAATACTCCGTTCTTTCTCTGACAAATTCCTCCAACTCATTCCTTGGTAAATAATACGCTTTCACGTACCTGTCGACGTAATCTTGGTACGGGACCGGTTTCAAACCAGAATTCTTTTCTATTTTAACAAATAACTGCCTGTAATCAAGTTGCATTAGACCTCTGCCTCCGTTAGAACATTTAGTAGCGTTAGAAAACCCTTCTACTAACAAATGTACAATGAATTTAGATACCATCGCCCATACGGAGTTTACCACTTCAACGTTAAGCGTTACCTTTTTAGAAATGTTCTCCAATCTTAAAGCGAAGACTTGTATCTTACGAGTTATCATGTCAACGTATGGACTGTTTTCGACTTCTACGTTTTTCACATCCCATCTTACTTGAGACATAGCTAAGAGAGTCGATCTGGCATCTACTGCTTTTGACGCCGAACACATATAGACAGGCATTCGCAAATCTATAGCGCTAGCTAAAGTGTTATCTCTAAAATGCTCTAAGACTAGTCTCTGATGCTGTGCGACTATAGACTCTAAATAAGGTTGGAGCAACTCGAATTGTTTCGCCAGAAAAATAACGCTTTCAACGGCTACTATCCTTTCACTTAAACCGTGTAAATATTCTTCGGTACTCAGGTCTAAATGCTGAGGTAATTCTGGACAGAGGAAAGATTTAGAGTCTCCTGAGTTTGAAGTGTCTATAAAATTTGATATTCTTTTCAATGTAGCTGATAATTTCGAGCTGTATAAAGTTGTTGAAGCAACATCCAGATCGGATGTGAAGAATAGATGTACCGTGTAGAAATAAAAATCGAAAAGCTGGTTCATTAACATGACGACTTCTAAAGATATCTGGGGGAGGTATCTACAGATTTGTAAGTACTGACCGCAGTTTCGGAGGACTGATAGAGTGGTGTTGGTTACTATGACGGAATGTTTTACTCTTGAGGGACTACTGACGTCATCGTCGACAAAATCTCTTTTCAATTCTTCTGGCTCGTCGTCCGAAGTGTCACTGGGGTCTATCTCGGGTTCCAGACCAAATATGTCGTCGTTAGTGACATTATCGCTTCGGAAAATCTCAAATGGAGTATGATTCGTCTTTTGGTTGAAGTATTTGGCTATATACACGCTGTCGTCTTGCGAGTGTACGGAGGACGTTCCGTCGGACAGTGTACTAACTTTGGATAAGGATGTATCAAAATTAGGGTTTAGATATTTTTTGAATTTCTTGAATTCTTGCAGGTTTAGCAATGTGAAGGTGGATTTGACCGGGCACTGCTCCCATCCTTCGTTTTCGAGGAATAGTTTCAATTCCTCCATGCGTCCTCTGTGATAATTCTTAATATACGCCATGCTATGACTTTTGATAAAGTCTTCCAATATATCGGACTTATCTCCGCAAAAAACCTCCGCTACCTGCATCAGCCGCCTTAAAATACCAAGGATCTGAATGAACTTCTCAAAAGCAAAATCCTCTATGTAAGCACTCTTTAAAAATGTTGACACCTTCGCTTGAACGTCGTGCCAAATCCTCACTAAGCCGCCCTTCAACTTTTGTTTGATATATTCTTTACTAACATTCCTTTCAATTTCAAACACATTTGAGCTCGGCAAATCCTCGTTCTCATGCTGCGAATGCCATTTTACTAATAAATAGTAACTCCTCATAATTAAAAATAAATTCTCGCATAAATTCAAGAAGCAAACAGCAGCCTTATCCTTCGGTACTGCCTGACACATCTCTTGGAATTTCACCTCTATAGAGACTTCCCCAATACAATCTTTTACACATTTCAAAGAAGTCTCATTGACTGCTGAAGAGTAATGCATATGTAACTGTTCCATTGCAGCTTGACTTTTCCCAAGCAAAGCATGAGCCTTTCTCAATTTGCTGAACGTTTCTCCATTGAAGTTATAACATATACTTGCCAGAACAGAGTCCAGCTTCTCTTCAGTCATATCCAAAGTATCCTGTAACCTA
>JALPQI010018884.1:0-32201 GCA_025490895.1 Thaumatotibia leucotreta
AATCACATTAGTGGAATTCGATCGATGCTGCATGGGTTGTACCTGACCTAGGCAGTAATGTGCTAATAGGAATCTTAGCGGCAAATGCAAACGGTTAGTAGGTACTCATTTGAATATCGATAAATCGGTGTGTCAACAAGTATTTTATATTGCTTTGCGTTTTCCCCAAATATATCGTCTGGATTTTAATATCTAGCTCATAATCCTAATACCTTCCAAAGTAGGCTAGATTAAGAGCTTCAGTTGACTGCAATCAGCAACCCGCTTGCCAAGCGTGGCGATTATGCCTACCCCCCAAACGGGGTAGGCATTTGTTATGCAGTAAACATCATCCTGCGGGTGTCGTAAGAGTCGACTAAGGGATTGAAGTGTCACTGACCATTATTTAAAAGATTGATGATGGGCAGCATCGTCATCATATTGGACACATTACTGCCATCGCCAATCCGCTTGCCCAGCGTGGCGATTATGGGCATTTACCCTCCTAATGCATTTATACGCATAGTTCATAGGAGATGCCTACGTCCAGCAGTGGACTATCATAGGCTGATGATGTATGAACATCATCCGGCTGAAATGATAATGATGATGATCAGATGAACAAAGATGACGGATTGCTATGTTACTGACCTACGAACCGATACACGCATGTCTAATTACCAATAAAATATTGCCTGAAAGCATGTCGAAAAGTTGTCCTCGAGTTGTCAAAATCAAAAGCCGACCTTGAGACAGAAGTTCCGGACCGACTCGAGGTGTCTAACTATTGGGGCCACGCACCTTGATAATAAGGCGTCGTTTGGCGTAATAATCGAGTCACGGCTGTTGTTGGTGCCACGCCTCCGGGATCGACCACTTTTACTTTTAAGGGGGGCGAATGTTGTACAGCGTAGTGTTTTGTTATCCAGTAGAGTTTGCTTGCGCCGTGGTACGCCCGCTGGTGCACGTTCGGTTTCGCGCGTTTCTGTATTGGATCAATCAAACCGGTGACCGTTGCCGCGTGCTTGAGAATAACAGGTTAGATTAATCTGATATTATAATAAGCTCTTAAGGTATATGTAGGTCATCATTGGTGATTTTTAATTATTTTAATTTGTCGTTCATGAAAATAAATTATTATATTACGGATTTGTTTAGGGCTTCCGAAGTGAGAAAAGCGATAGAGTAATACCAAAGTAGTTGTTTATTAAATTTGACCAAAAATAGTTTTAAGTTTTAAAAATATGAAGAACAATTTGTATGATAGCATCATTATTAAATGGAAACAAAATCGATTTTTATTCGGCGTTTCTACGTTTTTTTTTAATAATAATTACAAAGAAATAATTGTCGTAATTTCCTTCGATGATTATATTCCCGATATTGATATTGGTCTTCCATTATTATGTTATTAATTTTCTTTTAATGAAAATATTTCTTGTACTGGATCTTGACATTGGGTTATTGAGGTGAAACTGAGACGTCCTTTTGTATATAAGTCTGGAAACTTTGAATTTTCATAGTTTCCTAAAACTTACAAATAGCAAATGGAAATTTATTTATCTCATTATATTTATTAAGTTGTTTGGTTTCCCTGACCCATTACATTACGGTAAGTATGTAAAAAGGTAAAGTATAAACTCGTTCTTTTTCTGACATGTTTACAATACAGAGTACGAATATTTAATGTGGTTTTCCCGATGTTGCGAAAAATTCTTCTTTCAGCTATTTATATACAGTTTTATAGAGTTTTTTGGTACTTACTACAACGTATTTTTCTACTACAGTGTATTGTAACTGGGTAGGTACACTTGTTTTAAACTTTGCAATTGTTTTGGTTCTTTGGTGCTATAGGAACCTAACCTCATAAGTTATCAGTGCATGAACATATCAATGAAATGGTCATTACCTCTATTTGACGCCATTGTTTTTATCATAAGCAAGAAATTAGTTGCAGTTCAGTCAGACAGTGTTGTTAGTAAACATTAAATTGTTGTTAATTGGAGAATAATCATCATTCCATGTAAACAATAGTTCATTGTCCGTTAGCTTAGCGCGTTGAGTTTACTAATACGCGACCACAATACCCTACCGAAAGGATGTTTTACAGGGAGATTCCTGAGATAAGTACCTAGAGATAATGTAAATTATGAAAAATCCAAACAAAAAACATCAATAAACCATGATCTTTATTTAATAAAATTTATGATGTATAAATTTACGGGAGAATGTTTTGACTGACCCTATAATTGGGTTGATTGCAAATAAATGTACCTACATAATTAAGGGTGCGACTCCACTGACGCAGAGCTGTGCAAAATTGACCAATTACATTCTTCAAATTCAAAATTCGGTCTCATTGGCCGAGCTCCCACAGCTCCGCTCCGCTCCGCGTCAATGGAGCCGCACCCTAGGCCTTAGTCTAAACAAAAATCACGATCGCGTCATATTAATTTTAGCGTGTATTCTGTCCAACAACCTTTGGCAGTAGAAAAAGGAGTCATATTTAAAAAAGGAGACATATTAAAAAAAAAGGAGTCAATTTAAAAAAGGAGTCATGTTAAAAAAAAAATCTTGGCTCGTATTGTTGATTGCTAATAGAACATTTGAATTTGTCGCCTTTTTTCAATGTCAAAAGTCGTTGCACAAAATTTAACTAGGTACGTAACACAAACAAACAGACGGTATTTAGATTTCATTAAAGGCCTTTAATTTAACTATATACAAAATTATTGCAATCGACTCAATTGTATCAGGGAACTTAGACAAGTTGCAAATCGCTAACGCTTAATCGTCAATCGTAAACGAAAGGCAATTAACTGTCTTTGTCGCACTAATAATAAAGAGTGACAGAGAGGGAAAACTGCGATACGCTACTAAGCGTTAGCGATTGGCAACATGGCTAAGCATCCTGATCTGATAATAAAATTGTATTTTCTATAAAATCATTTGCGATATGAGCTGCTTCTATAAAGGAAACATAACTTAAGCACGTGCGTGTAGCAGTAACTTATTGCTTAATTGTGGAGCACAACTACACAGTCGAGCTATTTCGCTTTTTTGAACGTTTAGTTTTCGTTAGTCCAATAAAAACACTATTATTTTTAAAAGTTGCAAACTATAATTATGTTGGTTAGTGTACAGTCGAGTGCATTAATATATAGACACATTTGTAAGGGATCAGTATGGAGAAGTGTATATATATTAATGCCCTTGACTGTACTTACCTTCAGTTATTATTGCTCCTGTTATAAGATACAACCGGTATAATAAATATTTAAATACATTTAGATACTTAAATACTTACAAAACAACCATGATTAAGGAACAAATAGGTAATAAGGGACAAACAGACAAATAGATGCTCTAGGCGGATATGAACCTGGATGCTTAGCCAAGTTGCCAATCGCTAGCGCTTGCTAGCGCATCGTAGTTTTCCCTCTCTGTCACTCCTTCATATTAGTGCGACAAAAAGGGAAAACTACGATGCGCTTGCGCTAGCAAAGTTTGGCAACTTGGCTAAGCACCCTGGAACCTCTAGCTTCGTAGGCGGCTAACTAAGCTAGGGAGCAAGGTGACTGGCAGCTACAAATGAAAATATTAATTATAAAGTGCGTAAATTTATTTATTAATTAATTTTCTATAAATTAATATAAGTGCCTACATCTTGTCCAATGTCCTTATTGACATATTTGTGATAACGAGAGGCTTAGAAAACCTGATAACATACGTACAGTACACACTATGTTAAATATTAGTAAAAATACATTAAAACAGGCACATTTATCAAATTTTATTTACATTTGAATTACCTTTAGGTTGGTATTCACTGAAAAACAGCGTCGCGTAATGTGCTCTTCGGCTCATTTTATGACATCAAAGCTGAGAGGGCAAGATCATTTATTAACATTTATTTTATGTAATTTGTTGCTATTTGTAGTTAGGTACTAAGTTTATTGTAATTTATTTGTGCTACTGCTTACAGTATTTTTTTTGTCTACGATCATTGCAAGTTTGGAAGTGTTTCCGTATTGGATTCTATTCTTATAAATCAATTCTAATTAAATTCTATCAGCATGCATATTTCACATGGTTGATCAAACTGATTAATGGTTCGCACAACAAAGATATGTAAAAATATTGCAGCTTACATAAAGAATAAATGGAAACTTTAGAAGCAGAATGTGTGAGCACCAGTTACAATCGCCATCTTATATATCGTAGCGTCCGGAGTGCTCAAAAATATCTAAGCACGCCTCTATCGTTAGGGCAATAAAGGCGTGTTCAGATATTTTTGAACACGCCGGATTCTACGATACATCTGATGGTGACTGTACAAATGTAGTAGCTAATGGATAATATTTTTCTTCCGTATTTTCACGAAAACATCCCAATTTCACTTTCTGCCTCAATTAGCTTCAGTATGATTTCGAACATTTCCATAAAATACGAAGGCAAAGGATTATGTTTATAACATATATTCTGTAAAGGTGCATTCAGACCAAACGAGGATTCGCTATTCTATCCCCCACTCTACGAAATCAACGAATCACGTTTTGTGTAACGATCGAATTTCATTGAGGCGGTTAGAATAGCGAATGCTCGTATGGTCTGAATGCACCTTTATACAGTTGTCAAAATAAACATGGAATAGAGTCGTGTTCTGACCTTTATCAGCACCTTGTTAGGACCAAAATCGTCTGTAGATGATGATCATTATAAATAATAAAAAAATGTACGTAGGTAACTAGTATGTGAATGTTTCCAATCAAATTCGAAATATCGGTGAAGTTACGTGAACTACTTGAAGTATATTCCCTTTAAATAGGTTTTGGGGGAAACAGATGCAACAGTGAATATAAAATAATAGGTACCAATTTAAAAATTTCGGGCAATTGTCTCTCTCTCTCTTTCTCTTCTTCCGAGCCTTATCCTACTTACTGCCTTATTTTACTTGGGGTCGGCTCTCCTTATACAGCCTCGCCAGGAGCTTCTATCGTGGGTCGTCTCTGGTGTTAAGTTTGCGTCTTTAAGATTCTTTTGGACAAGCGTCATCCATGTTGTCTTGGGTCTTCCGCGTCCTCTAGGCAATTGTCTCTATCCATTAAATTATACATTAATAAAATAATACATTATAGTACCTACCTAAATATGTACGTACATAAACTCCATCTGCCTAATTAATGCCGAGCGCTAATTTTGTGTTCCAATTTTCGATTTTATTCACTATGTTATAGCCCCGGTCTCATTAGAATGAGTCCGGTTTGTTTTGCCGTTATCCTTCACAGAAAGTTTCGTAAATAACGATCACTACAATCGTCGTCTGCTGCATTACTACCAAACAGAACCACGAGCCAAAACTAACTACGTATAAGTAATACAATTAATTATCATCCTTTATAAAATATCTTTCGCCTTTCTTCAGTTCCCTACTGGACATAGGCCTCTCCTATTACCTATGCGTTTGGACGCCTAGGAGATATTGCCCATATTTTTTTTTATTTTCAAAACTGGACAATTTATAAACATAAAATAAATCTGAAAAAAAACATATACCTACTCATGTTTTTATTAACATGTGTTTAGTTTATACTAATTGTAGTACATTATAATGTTTTAAATAGGTACCTATATATATGGACGATGTAAAGCGATAATTCTTATTATAAGTATAGGTACATAAGTCAAAGTCAAAGTCAAAGTCAAAGTCAAACTATTCTTTATTCAAGTAAGCTTATTAATAAGCACTTTCGAATCGTCTGACATGAGAGAAAAAAATCTACTACTGGTTCAAACCCTACGCCGTTCCTGAGAAGAACCAGTAAGAAACTCAGGTGGACTTATTTTTTCAAAACAGTATAATAATACATCTTATTAAAATAACATGCATTAAGGAATGTATTACATAAAAAAAAAAAAAGATTATTATAGACATTTTTATAAAGACAGAAATAAATAAAGGACCATAATATTAAACAAAAATAATTATTATTGTACAAGTTCGCAACATTGTTAAGTATCTATATCTAATACTACTAGAGATGTAAAGGTCCTCTAGTTGTCAGAATAAAGAGATATTAAGATTTAGAGATGTAAAAGGTCTCTAATCGTCATGATTTTAACAATAATAATAAAATAGAAAATTAACAATTTAGTGACAATCACAAAGCAACTATTCTTATTATTTAAAAGACAACAGCCAATACCTATTTAAATATGACATCACAGTAAAATAAACTCTAATATTAAATTAAACTAGAGATGTATATTCTCTAATGTCAATAATACATAATTTTGGAGATGTAAAGTGTCCCCAATGTCAGTTAATAAATAATAATAATAATGATTTGGAGGTGTAAAGAATCTCCAAATGTCAATAAAAAGTAAATAAAAAGGTATATGAAACAAATGTTTCATGTCAGAAGACAGTTAAACTAAAAGTCTTGTGAACTAGTGCTACAGAATACATAATTATTATGTATCCAATAAGTCAAAATTTTGCTATAGGTATAAGGAGATAAATGGGCTCCATGGTGAAATAAATATTAAGTGTGGAGATGTAAAAGGTCTCCACGGTCAAAGAAATTAAATGCTAAGAATAATAAATAAAATTAATAATTTTGGAGGTGTAAAGGCTCTCCAAACGTCAAAAAAAAAAAATAATAATAATAAAGAGGCTGTTAAGCTAACAGTCTTATAAACTAAGTCTACAAAATACATAACTAATATGTATTCAAGTCAATGTCATGTAAATCTAAGACAGCTCTTGAGACTGAAGACACGGCCATGGTTCCTCGTCATTCAAGTAATCGTCAACTTTATAATAACCCTTTTTGAGAAGACCATTTTTGATGTACATTTTGAATGAATTATAGGGCAGTTCCCATGCCTCTAAGGGTACTTTGTTGAAAAAGGTAACACAGTTTCCAACAAACGACTTTTTTACTTTCTGTAGACGAAACTTGGTAACCAATAACTTATGCTTGTTCCGTGTGTTGCGGCTGTGAATGTCAGAAAGCTTTTTAAAGGATTTAATATTCTTATGTGTGTACATTATCACATCCAGTATGTATTGTGAAGCTACTGTGAGAATATCTATTTCCTTAAATCGTTCTCTCAGTGAGTCGCGAGAGCTCATATTGTAAATCGACCGAATAGCTCTCTTCTGAAGAATGAAGATGGTGTCCAAATCTGCTGCTTTGCCCCAAACCAGTATGCCATAAGACATAATGAACAGATACAAATTTTCTATGCTCGCGGTCTTGTCATATGCCTTAAACCATTGACTTAAATTAAATATATCAGTAATTACGTAATAGTACATTACGACACATGTACGAAAAGTAGGGGATTCATTCTTTATCGAACAATGTTTTACAGTTACAGTTCTACGTAACCTACATAATGGCCCTTGAAATTTTCGACATAGACACGATAAGGTATAATTAATCTAATTATCATCCTAGGAAGGTAAAGAAGCCAACATATGTTCGTTTATAGTGCATTACGTTTAAGTCTGAAATGTAAGGATTTATCTATTCATATATTATATATGTGTATTATATCGTACCGTACAGCGTTTTATAGAACAATATAGCCCTTTAAAATCTTGACATACGCAAATAAAGTGTTATGTGCATGTTGACATGGACATGCACAATAATTCGGCTGCCCTAAGCTGAAGTCAAGTAAGTGCTTTTCGACAAATTTTACAGGAGAGCAAAAAAACGAAATTTGTAATATTTATTGACTTATATCTCTTAAGTGTATGTAAAAAGGATGTCATTGGATAGTGTGGGATAAATGCAACCTATTAGTGCTTCGTTTTTTTTAGTTAGGTCAACCAATCAATTTTAAATGGCAAAAAAGGTTTCTGCTTAGATATGAG
Source organism: Thaumatotibia leucotreta (assembly GCA_025490895.1). NCBI lineage: Eukaryota > Metazoa > Arthropoda > Insecta > Lepidoptera > Tortricidae > Thaumatotibia > Thaumatotibia leucotreta. Next base: position 7,868 of record JALPQI010018884.1, read on the forward strand.
TCAAATAGCATTCTACACAAAGTCAAGTATCTCTATATTGTTCGGGTAACTCTTAGGATATGTTATGTTAAATTACAATAAAAACACCTGTTTTTATAATCAACAGACTTTATTATTTATGAACAATTTGTAGAAATGAAATTACAAGGTGCAGAAAGGTAATTACGATTGATTATTTCACCGTTCTCGCTACATAATTATCCAAGTTAATAACATCTCCTTCGTCAATTAAATCAACTGAATTTTGATTTGTTTTCAGTTCTTTCTAAAATGTTTGCAGGCTCTGAGGAATAAGTTATTACTACAGTTTCTGTGTTCTTACTCTAATTCTTCTAAATTCCACAGATCACCTGTAACGTCCAGAAGGGATAATTCGCACCTTTAGAATGAAAGTGACCTAATTCCAAATTTTGGAATGGTTAATTATGTACTTAATTAAAAACACCTAAAAGCTTAAAATTTCTAATTCGAAAATTTTGGATTAGGACACTTTCATTTTAAAGGTGATATTTTGCAGTGATTTTTCTGTCTCTCTTGGTGGCACTGGAGGGCCTTTACACTCCGATAATTTGGTTCTGTAAGAAAAAATAAAAATAATATTAGCTTGCAAATGTACATTAACTTTTTATAGTAAAAATAACAAAATGTAACAATGAAATGTACAAATACAAAAAAAAAATTACCACGAACTTCAAAACGGTATCATTAGACCTACTCCTAATCAGTATGCATATGCACAAAACTACCTACTCAATTTGTTTTTTAACAAACAAGTAACTGAAACGTACACACAATAATCCTTCTTTTTGCTACAACAAATTAAATTAAGGTCAATTTAATAAAATATATGAATCTGTCCAATCTGATAACTACAATAAGCGAGTGAATAATATGAATTAGGTACTCACTCGTTAATCTCCGCATCTTGTATATACCTATACACATAGACACCACCCTTTTTGCCCCTAGGCCTGAATGCGTAGGAATTCTGCGTCTCTTTATAAGTAATAAACAAATTATTAGTTAGGTAACCAATTGGTCCTTTTTGTACCTAAATGTTCGCACTTCACAACACAACACAGTGTAATACATTAAACACGCGTAAATAATGATTAATTAATAATTATAAATTTGAGGGATTTTGTTTACTATTATGTTTACGACGACATAGGTACCTAGTTTATAAAACTATTCATCAATTTTCTACCCTTTTCATGATTTAATGTTAGTAGAACGCATCATAACAAACAGATTGAATCAAACGTTGAACTCAAGTATCTAACCGAACTATTTGAATTACAAGTATCTGTTCTAAGATACTTGCCTTCACCATAGAATAAGGGAGATACTTGCCTTCATCGTAGAACGCATCGCTAAAAATAAATACAGACGATTTTTAAAAGCCCATATCTTCAAAAGTAAAAACAATTTTAAAAATTTTGGTTCAGTATAAGATGCGTTTTTTAATAAAGTTGTCGAAAATGAAAAAAAAAAGTTTTTGAAAATTTGGCACATACTTGACTTCAGCTTAGGGCAGCCGAATTGAGGCGTTGTTTAGATTTTTATGAGCTTGGTTACTAAGTATCTCACGACGACAAATCCCTTACCTGTTATCTGTTATTAATCAAGAAATCTGTGGCCGTGAGTTGGTAAGTAAGGTCTAAAATTAACATTTAAATAAATAAATATCTTGGGACATTTTACACAAATCGACCTGGTCCCACGGTAAGCTCAATTAAGGCTTGTGATGTGATGTGGTTACTAAGCGACGATATAAATATAATAATAGGTATAATAGATAGATACATATAAATACATAGGACAGCCATGACCAAGGAACGAATACAGGGTGTAAGTCTAATACGGGCAACGCTCTTAACGAGTGTTAGTTTACGACGTAATGAGTACATTCAAAAAACTTTTACTTAAAATTAAGCAACAAAATTTTCCATACAAAATAATTCGGCTCGCAATGTAGAGCAACATACGCGAGTTAAGCACTCGTTGACAGCTAACAGATGACATAACTGCCATATCAACAATAACAAATGTTCTTACCTACATTGCTGCTCCGATAATCTTAAAAAAATTCTGTGGGGTCATAATTAAGAGTAACTTAAGTAATCCATGATCACACTAATGAATCCTATGCCTGGTGTAATTGATCGCCCGTATTAGATTAACACACTGTATTTGTGATAAATAAATACACAAATATTGCCTCGCCGGGACTCGAACCCGGAACCTCCAGCTTCGTAGGCAGGGTCACTATCAACTAGGCTACGGAGGCTGACAACTCGATTGATAACCTACTTAAGGTTAACAAGCTCGTACTGATGTATTGGAGCAAGCGTGATGGACTGCTTCGCGTATCGAGTAAACGCTAACATGAAATTTACTTGCCATCTCGTGGTAAGGATACTGGCCCTGCAGCCATTCACGTATTTTATTAGGTACACGTCGATTCCGGTGTCGACAGCATGTTCAAAGATTGACTGGTCGTGTCTATGTCGTGTCGTGAGGTGTCGTGTCGTGAGATCTCATTAGCGGTCCAACACAAACACGTAGGTAGTTGGATAATATAACTACGTACCAAAGTAAGTTTCAGATCAATAGATCAACGCCAAGATATCCAAATAAAATTGGTTGCTCATTCAGTACTTAGTTTTCTTTAGGTTTGAAATTACAAACCTTAAAAAGTACAGAGTAACCTAGTACCTTAGTAGACCTAATACGAGGCGTTTCTTATGATGAGAATACCCACTACCTATCTTACAAAATAAATCGCCAAAAAATATGGTAAGGCACTTTTCGACTTTCGACTGGTAATAATGTGGAACCTCATTTTTTGTGACCTGTAGATACCTATCTTCCTACTTCTGAGCGATTTTTTGAAGTTACTTATTGGGTCATCATATACTTTACAAACAAAGTAGGTAGATATGTACACTAACAATAAAGTCATTAATATGTGTTTTTAAGCCATATTTCAAAATATTTCTTCAGCTGAGTTTACTTACACCTGGCCATGGCTGCAAGTTTTGAAACATACAGCATATAATATATTTATGTAAGAAAGAAATGCAGACAATTGCCACTCACTGGCAAGTGTATGTAGGTACACAACACACCTTTATGTTCTTATGAGGTTATTGTTTGTAGCAAAAACATAAATGTACCAATTCAGTATTACGCTACTCTGCCAATTATCATATTATTATACGCCCATGTGAAAAGATTTTCTAGAGGAATTTGATGCCACAGGGACACTAATATGACTATTAGTCAAACAGTTTATAGTTACTCGTTAACAATTCCCATGCATAGAATCGGCCATTGTTTTGCGACGTTGTTTCCAAAACTTACCTATTTCTTACTACATCGCATACCAAGATAATGTCTATTGCATAGGGCTATAGAAATCACGGGGATAATTATAAGTTAGGTCGTGTAAGCGTTGGTGTGACTTGCCGTGTTTAGCACGGTAATCTCAAAGAATCTACATTTGACCCGAGAGTTGTAGTGGAGTCATAGTCACTTATGTTGAATATTGTTTTTTTGAGTCATTGATATCGTAATCTATTTAAAAGTTTAGATTCTCTAATTGTATGTAGTTACATACTTAATCAAGGATTAGAATAACTAGATCACTACAATCCAATTTGGCAGATAATTTTCTTCATTACGTGCACATAATATAAATTAGCTGTTAAGGAGCGTTTAACTTTTATATATTTTATATGGATAATTTTGTTGCTCTAATTTGAAGTAAAAGTTATCTAAATGTACTTATTATGTCCTAAACTAACACCCGTTAATGAGCTTCGCCCGTATTAAACTTACACCCTGTATCTGAATACTCGTACACTACTTACTTAAGTACTTACATTTCATGTCATAGCGTAAATTAAATATCACAAGCAATTAATACTACTAGTGCATTTATATATTTTCATTTAGCTATCTTCTTAGTTAGAGCTGGCAAAGCTACTACCTACTTAATTATGTATTTATAACTATTCACCTACAAATAGATACTAGTCTCATTTTAATAGGCAGGTGCACTAATTGTGTTTGATTTGAAATTTAAATAATAATTGTAATTAACCGAGTAATATAATAACTAATAAATAGTTTTAAATATGAAATATATCGAAAATAGTTGAAGTCGATTATTTTTTCGGGGAGACTGTGTGAATGAAATTACGATCAAAATAAAAAATAATACACATTTAAATAGATTTATTGTAGCTACATAGTAAAAGTAGGTCATAATACTCATAATGAGGGCTCTCGATATGTTTTATGGACCTTAGTGAGATGATACCTAATGGACTTTAGTTAGATGATATCACCTCAATCTAGATCAAGAGACAAAAACTTACCTAAATGTCTAGATCGTTTCTCGTTAAGACTTGAAGTAGGACAGGCGGACCCTTATCACATCCACGCTAAGTATTCAGATTATATCTAAAGTACCTGTTACGTTACCATCATTATTTTGCAGTGTGCTTCGTATAATGACTGGTGTGTTTAAAATTACATATATTTAATTACAGGTACTATTTAACTTGGAGTACTATTTTTGCTTGTTAAGCTATTACGCGTTGAAGTCTTTTATAGGGTGAATGAAGAGTAATAGTGAAACTGATGAATTAATAAATGTCACGAGTATCAGTAAATAATTTAAATAAAGGACAAGACTCTACTAAATTCAAAGATCGGTCACCGACATGTCAAGTTAATAAATTAATGTCTAAGTAAAGGTGTCGTTACATCATCCACTAATAAAATATATCTGTCAGACAAATATTAGGTCTCATAAATTTTTATCTGGGGAAAGGGTAGTATAATTTTATCAAACGCATATATTTATTCGGAGATTGTGAAACTGGCTATCGCAAATGACGGTTTATATTTGTCAGTTTATCAGTTATGCCATTGTTTGTTGATAAGAACTGGATTACCTTCACCGTGCAGTGTTTTGTTTTTATGCAACATAATAGCACGACAAAACAACTTTTTAAAATGTAAAGGTCAGGTTATCAGAGATGAATGCCCTTTCACGAACTGTTAATACCGAAAAGGTGCATAAAGGACTTTACTATTAAATTCTACAAATAAAATAAGCTGCACTTTTGCACTGCTGATTTTGGTACGAACCTTAGAATTAGCTAACCACTTAAAATTGGTCAAAATTACCTGGGGCCCATTTCTCAAAAGCTTGTAACTTGTAATACAAGTCGAAGTATCTTTTTGACACTATTAATTCGATAAGGACTTCCGCTTGTTATTACAAGTTACAAGCTTTCGAGAAATGGAGCCCAGGTATAAAAAAGTACATAGTACAAAAGCACCTACAAATATTAGTCTCGACTGTGGCTTGAACTTTCAAAAACCGGCAACTACCTGTTTGAACTTACTACCTAAGTCTACTCTAGTTCACTTGTTTGGTAAAAAGTAGTAATATTTAACTCTTAATTTTAAATGTTTACGTACATAACTAGTTCACGATTAATATTAGTAAGATAAACCAATAGTCGTCCGAGTATCGGTTGAGAACAAATCCGGAAATGAACTTAAAGCCATTGTCTTATTGACAGTCAGAGGGTGGAAATCGGAAAAACAAGAAATATTTAAAAGTATGGATACCTATTATAAATTTATTCTGCAAGAAATACTGCCCGACTTATATTAAGTTTCGGATATTGGGTCATCCAAATAAATATAAAATAAAAAAGATTTTTTTTCCAATGAAGAAATTTACTAATTAGTGACGAACATAGGTAATAGGTAACTGCTAGTTACAATATTAACACCTTCGTTGCGATAATTAGCTTAGCTCGTAATTAACCACATTTTGTAACGGGTCGAAAGTGGTTGTTTGAATACGTATAAAAGTCAATATCAACTCAGTCAGCACACTAATAATACGAGTACCTATAGTATCATATCGAGCTCAGGATCTTCAAAAATTGCCAAACAAAGGATATTCGCTAGGTGTATAAATCCAGTATTTTGTCACAACCATAAAGTTTTACGCATGTATTATCACCGCAAGATCTTGCAAGTACGACTGCGTTTTGCGTGTAAAGCGTACCAAAAATCAAAAAATCAAAAATCAAAATCAAATATCTTTTATTATTTATAATATAATCCAGTGTGCAACTTACAATTTCCAATGTCTCCCTGTAAGTTATTTAGAAAATAACTTGTGCTAGGAGGCACCGCTCTTCCATTACTACAATTTATTACTTCATTATAAATAGTAATATATAGGTACATGCTTAAGACTGTATTTTTTAATGTTAATGGTGCGTGCACGCGCGTGCGAGCACACAGACACACAAAATGCCCGTTAACTTTCGGTTTCATTGCCAAGCCAATACGAGCACGCGTGGACTTACCATAAACTCCCGCCGCGTTATTAACGTGGATTTACTTTATTTCCATTCATATATTAGTAAGCCTCAGTAGCCTAGTTGATATTGGTAGTGACCCTGCCTATGAAGCTGGAGGTTCCAGGTTCGAAACCCGGCGAGGCCAATATTTGTGTATTTATTGATCACAAATATTTGTTCCTTGGTCATGGCTGTCTATGTATTTAAGTATCTATATAAATCTATCTATTATATATTATATCGTCGTCTGGTACCCACAACACAAGCGTTAATTGAGCTTACCGTGGGACTAGGTCGATTTGTGTAAGATGTCCCAAGATATTTATTTATTCATATAAGTCCCAGTATTTTGTCACAACCATAAAGTTTTACGCATGTATTATCACCTCAAGATCTTGCAACCGCGACTGCGTTTTGCGTGTAAAGCGTATGCCCCGTTAACTTTCGGTTTCATTGACAAGCCAATGCGAGCACGCGTGGACTTACCATAAACACCCGCGGCATTATAAACGCGGATTTACTTTATATCCATCCATATATATTATTAGTCAGCCTCCGTAGCCTAGTTGATATTGGTAGTGAGCCTACGAAGCTGGAGGTTCCGGGTTCGAATCCCGGCGAGGGCATTATTTGTGTATTGATTTATCACAAGTTCCTTGGTCATGGCTGTCTATGTATTTAACTATATATATTACTATTAATTAATTTAATAGGGACCTGCCCCGGCTTCGCACGGGTACTATACCTACATAAAAACCTTCCTCTTAAATTACTCTACCTATTAAGAAAAATCTCGTCAAAATCCGTTGCGTAGTTTTAAAGATTTAAGCGTACAAAGGGACATAGGGAAAGAAAAAGTGACTTTATTTAATACTATGTACTGATGATACTACTAATGTAGTGATATCGTCGCCTGGTACCCACAACACAAGCCTTAATTGAGCTTACCGTGGGACTAGGTCGACTTGTGTAAGATGTCCCAAGATATTTATTTATTTATTTTATCCCGCTCGTACTCGCCTATTGGTGCGAGCGAGCGGGGTAGAAAGTAAGGCGGCGTTAATAAGGCGACGGCTGCTCATGGTACGGGTGTGCTGATGAGGCTTCGGCGTGTTTCCGCTGCCGTTACCAGCTGGACGATACGGAAGCAATAAATATACTGCTGATAACTAGGTTATATATCCGGGACGTAGCATATTTAGGTAGGTTTGTTGTAAATATTAACGTAATGAAAATTCGAGTTGATGTAGCCTTGAGGTTCTGTCATCATCATCATCATCATCAGCCTATGATAGTCCACTGCTGGATATCGGCCTCTCCTATTACTATGCGTATTAGACGCATTAGGAGGTAATTGCCCATAATCGCCACGCTGGGCAAGCGGATTGGCGATCGCAGTAATGTGTCCACTATGATGCAAACCCCGGATGACGGGAGCAAAAATGCGTTTGTCACTAGTGTTTAGTTAAATATCGACTATTCTATCGACATCCATATGAACGATTTTTTAATTTGAAATTTATAGATTATGCTAATTATGTTTCCCTAGTAGTTCCACTTCTTTTCCAGATATCAAAAAATATATAAGATTTTTAATATGAATTCACCAATTTTTTTTAGTCAACACATTCTGATATTTTTTGTGAATAATTTCGCCGAGGATGTAAAAGTAATCTTAACAAGTGCCCTTTGAAATTCTGAGCGACATTCAAGCTGCTTTTTAGGGTTTCATTTCGATTTTGTAACTGTCCCATGGTACTAGGTATTATTGACATACATATTATTGTTTATCAATTTTAAATCGCAATGCCTCTGATTACGTACGGTTGCCTATATTACTGTTGATCAATACATTTGTAATTCATAAAATGTTGGTATGGATGTCGATAGAAAAGTCGATATTTAACTAAGCACTAGTGACACTGACAACCGCATTTTTGCTCCCGTCATCCGGGGTTTGGATGACGCTGCTGCCCATCACCAATCTTTTGAGGTTCTGTATTAGAATGTATTTGTGGAATACGTAAGTTTTAGGTATAACTTGGACGTGAGTATTCAGCCTATTCATCCTTACTTGTCTTATTTAGTAAGCAACTTTTTAACCTCCAAAATTCTCTTTTTTCTCTAAAACTGCCATGTTTCTTGCATAGCATAGATTCTTATATAGCAAGATATCTGAGAGCGTATTTTAGACAAGTTTTTATTTGCCATGGGTTTGCTTTATTTTTAACTAAGGAAATAGCAGGTTATATTATATCTGATGTACACTGCTATTTCAACGTGCATGTTTAGGTTAAGAAGTCGTTTACTAGATCAGTCCTACTAAGGATAAATATACTATATTTATTTACTAATCTTTATACAGTGAACCAAGCTTAACATTATAAACATGAAGACTTTCACTAGGATACATGTATTAACATAATATTTTTAATAATGAAATTAAGTAATTTAATAATCATGTCAAATTTTCGAATTTGAAAATTTTAAATAAGAAATGCCGTTTGGTTTTTTTGTTCCGAAAATTCCGGAACAAAACCAAACGCGTTCGTTGAACGCTACGATTTACTGCGCGCTTCAAGATCAAATCTCTCTCGCTAAATTAAATATACCAGAATTCCAAAGTGATTCGGCTATGAGCGTCTATTTTATTGTTTCCACTAGGTATAAAAAGTAGAAATTTAATAGATTCGATATTTTTTCTAAGTTAAGTAGGTATTTAAATTTATTTTTAGTAGGTACTAATAATATTCTGGGTCACTTGGTTACACGAAATAAATAATATGAATTGGAATAAACTTATAAACTTGCTTCACCTTTTTGACGACAAATGGTAGTTTTTTTTAATTCTTTGTTAACGGGTCCCGCCTTTCATTATAAAACAATAAACTATTCAAGGGCATAAAATAATTCCGTATAAATTATAATACTTTAAATTACCCTAGAACTGATAGTTAATTGGCTGCGGTTGTAAATCATTTTACTGTTAAGTAGTTAATTTATTAATAACATCGTGTAGTGTATTTGCTAACTATTTCAATAATTATTATTGAATAACTTTACTAAAGTAGGTTTGTTCATAACTAGCTAATCAACTTAGCTCCAAGTGCTGTAAGTTTATTTTAATACTAGTGTGTATACGGTACAATACACTTTGCAAATGTTGAATGGTGCTATCTCTATATTCACATCTAGTTTGCATGGTTAATAATTCATCATCGAGAATTCATTTGTTGACAATTTAATGTTATAATATGAATAAATCACATAATTTTGTAAAAAAGCCGAAAGTTGAATTATATAAACTTCCTCAAACTTGCCTAATACAGGTAAGCATGGCAGCTGTTACCTTTGCCAGGCTCAGCATCTGGCGCCTACCATACTTACCAGTGCAAGGTCACTCAAGGCGGATTGAGTACGGGTGAAAAATGATGCCAAAACGGGCATTTGGAGGCGGCGCTCTGGAATTCGGAGCGGTGCTGGTGGTGCTGCAGAAGAAAGCGCGAGAATCCCTGCAGCCCACCGTTACATCACAGCGGCGGCAGACAGAGAGGTTTTTTTAATGGGTAAACTCATGGTCTCATCAGCCCATAACAAGGAGTCCCACATAACCACCCGGGTGCTATAATGCGTAATGCATTTTCCCTCTCCTTAAAAAAGACCTTCAAAGAAAGCGCCACGTCTAGGCTGAGGTGCCTATTAGCCGGACCGCCACATCCTTATGTTATGTTATGTTCTTTCGAAATCTACGTGTTATTTTGTAATGCCAATCAATGAATCTGCCGGTTCCTATACTTAAATAATGTGTGAGTAACGTACCTACTTACTACAAGATAAATGTTTAAATGATGCCTAATTTCAAGTTTTAACTGGTTAAGGTACTTAGCTCAAGCTAAAACGAATATAACTAGTAAATAATTTAGGTATTAAACATGTTTTTGGCGTAGTTGGGAAGAAACTATTAAAACCCACACTTGTTACGTTTGTCCTCATACACTATCGTCGCCTGACAAACAAAACTCACTATAAAAACTCTTAGCAATCTCTTGGCTCTTATGTCATTATTGAATCGAACTGGAGATACAAGCTTTATTTCAAGTACTTAGGTATTTGTTACTTAGTGAGTTTTGCTTGTCACCTGACGATATAGACATCAAACATTATGTACCGCCATTTAATAGGCCTGTAAACAAATATGCCCTGTCACTTGTGATGAAGTACCTACATATGTAAATATATGGCACAAATTATGATTGATAGAGTCGAAGGTGTTAGCTTGTCACTTGTTCATACCATACAACTTATTCTTAAGCAATTACTGTCAAACATAACTATCGGAGACATCTATGGCAATTTGTTGCACTATTGTTTTATATCCACGACAAGGCCAGTTTAGGTAGATATTAATTTAGCCTTGTTCTTGATTGCTACAGTTATTCGCAAGCGTGTGATACCACAGAATTATTTAAACATAGCGATGATCAAGGTTAATTTTATTGTAATTGTGAATTAGATATTAAGAAGTTAGGCATTTATATTAAAAATACCTATATACACTTATGAAAAATATATAATTATAAAGGGGTTCTCCTCCGTGATTGCCTTCTGTCTTACTGCGCGATATAATAACGATATGGTCTTACTAGACAACACACATACATGTTACATGAAATTCGTAGATATTTCTAAGAAACGAGAACACGTTACTGAGTATTTGAGTACACTGTAATCGTACCTTAATAAACCGAGCGACAATAACATAAGGACCAATTGTGTGTGACATTGCATTACGCAACCAACCCACGTAGCACCAACTTCCCTTCTTATTTACATAAAATAAAGTTAATTCGTAATATTGAGATGACTTCGCCATTTGTAAGGAAGTTTTTTTAGTCTCATCATGTGCACGCATGTTGCATAAAGGTCCTCGTCTGTAACCAGTTTCTCTCTTTACGACCTTGCTCGTCGCGTGTGATTCCACCAGATATTATGTAAATGCTGCTATAATGTGATGAAATGCGTGCCCCAGTTCTAAGTACGCGGAATGCTGGGACTCGATCGAGTCGAGCGTGACGCTATCCGATGTCAGTTGATATTACCCACGGCTTAATTTAATAAGCTTGCGAAAGGACACTCATTGTCTTGGAAGATAGGGCTGTAGGATTCGCATGAATGAAAATATACTATGCTAAGGTTACAGTTACAATACCTACTCAATATTAAAATGCCAAAACGGTGCCAAATGGTGACTTTACGGCTATTACAAATGATTTGCCCTGAGATCATAACGAGTTTCTGGCTGTGTATTCCTTATTAAAGAATAAAAAAATCTAACAGTTCAGATAAGGGTGATTAAGTTATATCTACACAATTGGGAGCTATAGAAATGTACTTCAGATAAATATGGCTAGATAGGATTTTTTGCACGTTTTCGGAATGCAGCAAGCGAATGGCAAAATGCGGAAATGCTATTTAAGTCTGGGTAATTTTAATATCTAGTTAAGAAGGTCGTCAGCCTTTAGTTATAAAATATAACTTATGTCACCAATATTCATCTTGGTTGATTGAAAGTTTCAGATCAGTGAATCTTTTACACACATTGTTTTATATTTATTTATGATTAAATATTAGAAAAAGATGATAATGTGTTGTTACAAGAGTTCCAAACCTAAACTATTTTACAAAATAAATATAATTATAAAAAAAGTAAATTTTAGACAAAAGAAGATGAGAAAAATGTTCCTGCAACATTACAAGTACCTACAGAAATGCTCGATTTACCAAAGTATCACATATCATGATTAGATTCTCACTTACGCCGTGGATTTTCACAAAAAGAAGACATATTTTTCAATTATTATGACCACTTACTTCAGGTCACATTATTTAATTATGACAAAAGATACGTAATGAGTGTTACAAAGTTTTCTATGCGATGTCCGATATTTATTTCGTACTTGTTATAAATTTTAATTGATATGAGAAATTTACATTACATAATCGTGAAGACATGCGATCAAAGCGTAAAAATAAAGTAGCGCTCACGCGTGAGAAAAACTTAGGAACATACATGTTGTTCTTTCACACAATATGTACTTTCTCACAAACGCAAAATAATTACTTATTAATGTCATAAAGATATTCTTGCAGTTTATTATTGTGATGCATTTTATTTAGATTTCCCAGTCCTGATGCTGCAGTGATATTTTATTTATTTGAGGAATTTTAAAGTTAAAGTTAAAACCAAGTGAAAACTAGTAGTTCTACCTATTTCTTTCAAATCGAAGTAAGTACTTATATTATTTTTGGGTACCTAGGTACTCCATTCACCGTCATCTATACAATTATATATTTTGTTTATGTACAAGTATGTGTAGGTACTTGGGTGTGTGATTTCTGTACAATATTTAATTGAACTGCCCCTGAGGGCTGATAAGCGGTTGGCCTTCCAATCCAACTATATAGGTAGGTGTTCTGCAATTTGCAGTTGGTACCAAGACTATCAAACATTACGACTATTATTAGTTTTTAATTGTAATTGGCTCACTACACATAATTGGTTCATGTTGTGATGTAGCCGATTTGAGGGTTGATATATTTTAAATATCATATATGTTAAATATATGTTCATTACTACATCTTCGTGTTCCTAAGGTACACCTATGGTACAGAGGGCCTTCACAAATGCACGCCATGCTTCTCGATCCCCAGCAACACTCCTAGCCTCACTCCAGGTCATCTGAACGGCTTCAAGTTCCTTTTCGACGGAACGACGCCATGTGTGCACCGGACGACCAGGTCTGCGTCGTCCACCGGACGGCTGCCAACTAAAGGCCGTGCTGGCAATGTTGTTTTCAGCCCGTCGGAAAGTATGACCAATCCATTGCCACTTCCTCTTCGCAATTTCTTGTCCAATCGGAGCTTGTCCACACCTAGACCAGAGCTCTTCGTTTCGAATAGTCTGTGGCCAATAGATGCGAAGGATGGATCTGAGAGACTTGTTAACGAAAACTTGAAGTTTATTTGTTAACCCTTTAGTTACCCTCCACAACCAAACAGTAGGACTGACTTCACTATCGAATTGAAGAGCGCCAGCTTTATGCGTCGGGTAAGTACGTTTGAATTCCAAACTGGTCTGAGCTGGGCAAAAGCTGCTTTAGCCTTGTTGATTCTGGCTGCTACATCTTCATCCGTTCCACCCTGGTTTGTCACAGTGCTCCCAAGATACACAAAAGATGTCACAGTATCTAGACACGCTTCCTGGAGCCTCAGCGGACCCGTGTCGCACGACTTGACCCTCATCTCTACGGTTTTCGATCGATTGATTCGCAGCCCTATCTTCTCAGCCTCTCCTCGCAAGTTTTCCAGCTTCGCTTCTAGGTGCGTTAAAGTTGGCGATATCAATACGATGTCATCTGCGTAGTCCAAATCTTCAAGTTCTGCGTGGCCCCACCGTATGCCTCTCGGAGTTGATGTCACCTCTCTCATGACATCATCAAGTAGAACGATAAATAAGAGCGGTGATAGGAGGCATCCCTGTTTTACGCCAGCGGTCATATTTATGGGCGGTCCTAGCTCCTTCTCATGCACTACTCGGCACGTACTGCCTTCATACAGCGAGCGTATAATTCGCACTATTGCGTCAGGGACACCCCGGCGACACCCCGGCGGTACAGGCTCGACCACAGCGCACTCCAGTTGACTGTGTCGAAGGCTTTCTCGAAATCGACAAATGCTAGGAATAATTCGGTCTGCCATTCAACACATTGTTCAACCAGTATACGTAGGGTGTTAGTGTGGTCTGCACATGATCGTCCTGGTCGGAAACCAGCTTGTTCGTCCCTCAATGTCTCGGCTATCTTCTCGGATATGCGATTCAGCACAATCTTTGCCAGGACTTTGGCTACAGAAGGCAAGAGAGTGATGCCACGCCAGTTATCGCACTTTGACAAATCACCCTTCTTCGGGACTTTCACAAGCAGCCCCTGCTTCCATTCTAATGGAACCACTCCAGTCTCCCAAACCCGGGCAATGAGAGGGCATAATAGCGCGGCGGAAGTTGCCGCGTCTGCACGGAGCATATCCACGTGGATGTTGTCGATCCCTGGTGCCTTGCCCGATTTGAGTAGCTTGATGGCAGCTTCCACTTCGTTAAAAGTAGGGGGGCTTACGGATACATCTAGTAACTTCCTTTCCTGCCTAACAGTTCCTTCTACGTCCGAGGAAGGGGACTGCAGCCGAACCAACAGGTTTGTAAAATGTTCAGTCCATCTTTGCAACTGCTCCTGGGTTGTACATAAAAACTGTCCATTCGTATCCCTAAGTGGCTTCGCTGCTCCACGACTATTTTTTTCCGCTGAGTCGACGCGTTATATGATATAACTCTCCCATGTCTTTTCTGACCGCCGCCGCATTTGCACGATCCGCCAGATTGTCGGCTGCCCTACGTTGGTCACGACGTGCTAGTTTCTTAATTTTTGAGCGAAGAGAGGTATAACGCGTCTGCATGCTTGTCATATCAGATGCTGAAGATGAAAGCATACTGATCTTAGCGGCCTGTCTTTCTTCAATAGTCTGCCATAGCTCGTCAGACATCCATTCCTCCCTGCGAGTCTTGGAGTAGCCCAATACACTTTCGCCAGCCTTTGTATAAGTGGTGCGAATACGGCTCCATGTCTCTTCTATTTGCTCGTCTTCCAGTTCCTCCAGAAGTTCAAACTGGTTTCGAAGTTCCAAGCAGAATTCTTTTCGACATTCTGGGTTCCTAAGCTTTGTAACGTCGAAGCATCTGGAGGTTTTATCCGGTTTTCGCCGAGCAGATGCAAGCTTCAGGCGTATCTCTGCGAGAACAAGGTGATGATCACTGTCAATATCCGCACCGCGGCGGTTACGCACATCAAGCAGGGAGGACTTCCATGAACGGCTGATCGCAATATGGTCGATTTGGTTGCGTGTAACACCGTCTGGAGATATCCATGTTGTTTTATGACACTCCTTATGGATGAAAAAGGTACCACCAATAACTAAATCCTGAGACGAGCACAATTCGCCAAAGAGTTCTCCGTTTTCGTTTATCTCCCCAGCAGCTGCATGACGACCCATATAGTGCTCGCGATCCCTGTTCTCTGTGCCCATCTTTGCATTCATATCACCCATTAAAATTTTTATGTCATGCCGTCGAACGCTCCTCAATGTAGATTCCAGCTGTTCGTAGAATTGCGTTTTTGCTTCATCCGATGCTGCGTTTGTTGGTGCAGAGCATTGCACAACAGTAATTTTCCTGTAATGTGAGTAAAATCGCGCTGTAATAATGCGCTCCGATATAGGCTTCCATTCCAGCAGGCTATTTTTTGCACTACGGCTTAGTAACAAGCCAACTCCGTACTCTCGACAAGCATCCAAATCTTCCTTACCACTGTATAGTAGAGTGGAGTTACAGTCCGTTTGCACTTCACCGAAGCCGTTCCATCTAGTTTCACTTAAGCCCAATATGTGGATGCCATAGTCAGCCATGACTTTGGCCACCTGTGGTAGCCTTTCAGGGCGGGTCATGGTTCTAACATTCCAGCATCCTATCCGAGTCCGTTTTTTCGCGCCAAAAGTCGTTGTTGTGGGATTCCGGTCGTTTTCTCTATTTGTTGAAGGTTTCATAATCGTATGTAGTTTAAGGATGAGCAGGTGATTAACCCACAGCATCCCGATCACGACGATGGGGCTGCCATCTGTGCGTTCGTGCCCGTAGAGCCAGTCTTTTAGGGGAACCCAAGGCTTCTGGTAGCCTGAGTGGTTTCATACGGAGTGACCTTCTCCGGCCTGTTGGTCCGCGGGGACTATTTTATTTCATCCCTACCCTGCTACTATGAAGTAGACGGGCATGCCCCTATCCGCCACCTGGGGACGCGTCTCCTAGGAGTGAGGCTCTACTTCGGATTAATCTTCCCTAACTATGTAAGCAATGTTGAGAAAATGCTTAGGGTATTCTTGCCTAAGTGTTTTGGGATGTGTTTGTTAATATAATTGAGAAATGTCTAATATTGTGCTACCTAATGTTCATTAGTATGTGTCTATTTCGCAAGACTTGGCGCTAAAATGTGATTTCCTCCAGGTAGCATAATGAATACACTGCGTACGTAGGTAGGTATAAATTAGAGAAAAAAAAATTATACTTAAATTAACAGGTGATGCAAGTATTGGCACCAACATACTCGTGCGAATGTACTACACTTAACCACATTTCATTTACCACTTGCTTACTACCTACAAGAAATTAAAACAATTTGACACGCACTAAATTGAACTAGAAATATAATCATATCATAATCGCCACAGATATGTAGGTTTTGCCGCTATATGGCTCCATGCCTGTTGAATATGGAGAGGTGCAGTCGCCAGTTATACCTATCAGAGCGACCAGCACTAACATCTGAATAAGTCTCTATTCTCGTGCTGTTAGAGTGCATGTTCAGATATATTTGAACACCGTGACCGCTCCGATATATCTGATAATGACTGTACAGGTTTACTCAATCTGTCGTCAACCTGGTTGCAGTTGACAGACAAATTGGCCATTCTTCTTGTACTTAACATTCTACTTGTTCGGCACAATAACAGTTCGCTATAGAAAAGATTCTATGAATGAACACGAATCTACGTACCTTAAAGTTTAATATACCTATGTATGTAACTATAATAACTGAAGATAATATACTTGTGTACGGTCGCCGTCAGATATATTGGACCGGTCAGGTTCAATATATACGATATACATGGCGACTGTAATAGGCGAAAATATACATACTGAGGAATAAACTGTAATCACCCCACATACCTAACATGCTACGTTATACCTAACATGAATGTACCTTAGAGTTTAATGTATGTATGTAGCTAGGTAACTATAATGTCTAAAGATAATAATGCTTGTGTACGGTCGTCGTAAGACTGATCACAGATGTAATATCTAAGCAGGCCTCTATTGTCATGGCGTTAGAGTGCATTTTCAGATATTTTTGAGCACCGTGTTCTCTACGATATATTTGATGGCGACTGTATAGTCGGGTTCAAAATTGCATGGACAGTTTATGAATGAATTCATTCGGAATCGTCCATGCAATTCTGAACGCCACTGTACATACTGAGGAATAAACTGAACTCACTTCACGTACCTGACATGCTACGTTAGCTCACAATATTTACGAGCCGAAAAAAGTAACGTGAAATTAAGTTCTAATAATGATATCGTAATAGCTAACATAATATATGTTTGCATGTATTTCGCGATATAGCTTGCAACAGAAATGTATGCCTGTGCAGCCGTGACATATGAATATAGCCATAAAGTTTGTTGGTGGTTAGAATTAGTCCTAGTACAGTTATATTCTAGCACTTTACCAATTTATGTGACAAGTATCAAGTCTATAATAGTCCTAAATTATATTGCAATGCAATATTTAATAGTATCTACAAGGCGCGACCAGGAAACGGCATCGAGCAAAAGCATAATAAATGTCTACATAGGTACATACCTACCTGGACAAATATTTGATATTTGAATATTAAGTGCGCGCTTGGAGACGAAATAATAACATTGTTAGATTGATATAAACTCTTTGCAGGCGGAATGCGGAATCATAAAAAGCTAATAAAACTATCTATGTAAGCACTGTCTGTACAAAATTAGCCAACATGGAAGCTTCACAATACTCTAATACACATATAATTAAGTATTGTTTATACCATTACATAAAAGTACATATATTCCATTCCATTAACCTACACTCAGTAGGCCATCATCATCAGCTCCTTTCAGTCTACTGCTAGGCAAAGGCTTCTCCTATTTCCTATATGTACCGATTTATTAGGAGGAACCCGTAATCGCCGCACTGGGCTAGTGGTTTGGCTATTGAATACATTAGTGTGTGTATGATAATGCTGCTGCCCATTATCAATTTTAAATAAATGAATGGCTGCGACTATTCAATCACTTAGTCGACTTTTACGACACTTTGTTGTTCTTTACTAGTTTCCCGTTTGTAATTTATTTATGGTCTTGAATTTACAGATGTCAACTATGTTCAACCCATCCATTTAAATGTATATCGCGTTGTTTGAACGCGTCTCTAGTTTTAACAATTGCCTATTGCCATCAATTTCAACGCACTTCCGGTTTACAGTTTTGTCGAGTAGAAACGGACTACAACCGTTACAAGCGTCACGTCAGTGATATAATAATACTAATAATTAATAACTGGTTTGTTCAACTTATGTAATAATGGACGTCGTGCGTACGACTATATTTGGGAACACTCATGATCGATCGTTAGAAAACGAATACAAGCGATCGAGTTTTAGGCCTATTACTTATTTCAACTTACCTACGTTATTCTTATGTAAGCCGTTTAGTTATCCAATACAATTCCATTCAATTAAAAGACAGCATTTTAAAATTAAAGTTATACCTAGTGGCCACTGCAAATAATAAGCCTGACTGGTAATTATTTTGCGGTTAATATGATAAATCGACATTTGATTAAGTAGGCACCTTAAGTTTATTCATAATGATCATTAGCTGACTAAATCTCATTCAAGTTATGTAAAGTTTGTAGTATGCGTACCGACTTCTGCAATATGTGAATATGTAGTCAGTCTGTAGGTAGGTAATAAGTACATTCAAATAACTTTTACTTCAAATTAGAACAACAAAATTTTCCATACAAAATAATTCGGCGCGCAATGTAGAGCAACATACGCGAGTTAAACACTCGATGACAGCTAATTTCAAAAGCAGATGACATAACTGCCATATCAACAATAACAAATGTTCGTACCTACATTGCTGCTCCGATAATCTTTAAAAAAATCTGTAGGGTCATAATTAAGAGTAACTTAAAAAAAAACCTTGTACCTAATCCATGATTACGCTAACGAATCCTATGCCTGGTTTAATTGATCGCCCGTATTAGACTTACACACTGTATATTACGTAGATAGTATGATAAGTATAAATAATTATATGAAGCTAGTAAGTAATAGTTTACCGATTCAACATTCAAATTAAGATTCTGCGAGTACCTAAGCGATTACTCTGAACTCCTTCATTTGATGACATAAAAAATACAAAGCAACTTCATAATTATTATAACAAACCTCGGATAATTAAACGTATTGCGAAAACACAAATCAAATTATATATTAACTAAATATTTTGATTTGTATTTACTTTCCATTTTTCCCCAGTAGTCACACTACATAATACTATATAAACGAACATTAGATGTCATATAGGTACCAAAGAAAAACGACCAAGACCAGCGTTCGTCCGAGGTGGGGATCGAACCCACGTACTCAGCTTTCGCGGCTGATGCCTGTACCCCTCGGCCACTCGGCCTTAGCAACCACCGGTCAAATTTCTCGGGTGTACATCGGATAATTAGTTCTAATACTTAATTTTTTTGTTCAAGATAGGTACACACACTATGCATCATCTCAGTCGGACGGAAGCGTCCTTGAACTATGAATGAAAGTCGGTCGTGACGCGCTGGGTCAATGCCGCAAAAACTTATATAATCTTTTGTTTCAGTGCTATGGGGTACCACGTGTTGCTGCTATGCGCATGGCTGGGGTCAGCCAGCGCGATGCTGGAGGTGGTGAGCCAATGGAACGTGATGCAGTTCGACTTCCCGCCAGACCCGGTGCTGCTGGAGAAGTTCCAGCCAGAGAACACGGTGGCCACGGGGTTGGAGATCGGGTGGGACAGGATTTATCTGGGGATACCTCGGCTGCGTGCTGGCGTGCCGGCTACGCTGGCTTGGATACCGAGGAGCTTGCCGCCTGGTGTCAGCCCTGTTCTTCAGGTACCTTAAATTAATGTGTCTTTGTCTGTGAGGTATAGGGACCCAGAATTACCTCCCTAGAAGGTTTTTGGAAGTCTCAGGGGAACAGCCAATTTTGAAATCATACATATAAAATAGTACTAGATGCTATTGAAAACTTACTATACTAGTTTTAATTTACAGAGTTACAACCCATATAATATCTGATTCCCCTAGCTTATACTGCGTCTCGAAACTCACTGGCAACGGGAATGCACTTATTGTTTGTCTACCTTGTATACTTATGTAGTATTAATTATAATTGCAAGAAGGAAAGTCTGCAAAAGTCGGTCTGCGGCGATAATTATTTACAATTTAAATGTTATGCTAAAACATTTGGAACTCTTACTCGTAGTTCCGCGTTTGGCAACAAAATGGAAATTTGATTTAAGTCGTGCTGTAATGTATACGTTTTGTATAATTCCACACTTTACATCAAAACAGAAGCTTATAATAAGTCGAATTCTCGGCTAAACATAAGAATTTAAAAACATCGTGCTATCTTTATTACCAGTATTCTTGTCACGAGTTTGCCAAAATTTACTCAATACCTACAATACCTACTCATAATTTATACCTACACAGACACAACCAATAAGGACAAAAAACGTTTTACTTACTTAAGATTGTGTGTAAACTACTGTTTAAATTCTATAGTTACCCATACAACATACAGTAATAGTATTTTATGCAATAGTGGTATTATAAGGGTCAAAAAGTGTGAGCGGCGTGAGTTGCGATACGAGCCCGAAGGGCGAGTATCGCAATTAAAGACGTCGCGAGCATTTTTTGAACTAGTAATACAACGTTGCATACTATACTTTTTCTACGACTAAGAGGCATAGCATACACAGAACTCATAAAATATCCTATATTACTGAGCGCCACACACGTATTCCAGTTGTCACCAATAAGCACATAGTTTGTATAACTAATATAACATTGATAGCTCATACCTACCTGCATTCCCAAGAAGAGCAGGCAGAACATTAGAAATTAATGATGAAAAACTCATATTTCAGATACATTTTAGGTAGGTGCACAAACTTTAATGCAAATCGACTCAAATCAAACCGAGCGCTATACTGAACTGGGGGCCGTCCACGAACTTCGAAATTCGCAAAAGTCGAGCATCTGTCTCTGTTACTCTAATAATAATTTTGTTCAAGTGACAGAGACAAATGATCGAAACTCAATTTCGAAATTCGCGGCAGGACTTTCAACTGCTAGCGGAAAGCGGGAAGGTTTTTTTTTAATGCAGCTGTCATTGTCTATGGATAACTTTGCTTTTAAAATGCTTACTTGCCTGTGATAAAAATGCTTTTGCATAATATGAAATTAGTTATTGGTACAAACATATAATATATCAAATTAAAATAATTGAAAAAACTATTTTTTATTCTATTTTCTAAATATTTAGTTAATAATTGTAATTATTGTAATAAATAATCTCGTACTGATGTTGGTAGCAGTGTAAAAACTCGAAGATGGGAACAAATCCAATATGGCGTCCATCATGGGTGTGATGTGGCAGTCTGTGGCAGACCGCAGTACGTTTTTGAGTCTGTTCGGAAAGTGACGACATCTGGCAGCCAGAGACGCCCATATATCTCGCGTGCCTTCTCTTTCCGAACAACGCTGCGACATTACGATACCGGCTGAGAGTGCGTTTTTGAGAAATAGACTATAGACTTTTGACAGATGTAATTATGTATATCTTTACAATAGTGTGCGTAGCTATGTAACTAGCAAAAAAAAGGTCAGGAGTAGAAAAAAACAGTTAAATTTTACAATTATTATTATTATTACTTTAATTATAATTATAGGTAGTTATAGGTGTAGGCAGGTAATGAATGACCGAGCGTAAGTAAAAACTTAATTACATTAAGTATTTAATTATTTATGCCCACTTGCCCACTGGCATGTTACCTGAAATAGTGGAAAAACACGTCTCTAAATCTAAATTAGCTACCTAAATGTCTAACGGAACTAGATTAACGAGTAGGTAAGGTAGCTAACCACTAACTGACGATGATGAACTAGATGCTTTACAATCTCTCCGCTTGCGCTTATGTAGCTTTACAGAAACTTTCCAACCTAGCCGTGGCACTGCAGGCTGCAGTATTCAATATTAAGGCATATCAATTTGTCGTAAGCATACAATCAATGGCGTGGCGTGTACAAAGCGTTATCTCGAAAACGGTCGAATTACAACAGCTCTAGATTGCTCAACGTGCCTACAAGCCTGACGCACGCTTAAGGTCCATTTGTGTTCAACTGGTTTGCATTAAAACTGCAGGAGCACTATTCCGATGTTTTCAACAGCTTGTTGTATTGCAAATCTTACAAATTTTAATAAATCTATACTTACTGTGTATTCTTACGCCGCGTGGTGACGGCAGTAAGAATACATTTTTTGTCACCACCCCAACTCGTCCCGTGGGTGTTGTAAGAGTCGATTAAAGGATAGAAGTGTCATTAATCATTCATTTATTGAGGACAGCAGTGTCAATAATTAGCAGTTAACTAGTTAGCAGGGTATATAGTTTTATTTCATGAGTAATCATCGTGGTAACCGAAAAAAATATCAGATCACTTACTAAGTTTTTTTTTATGTGATGATGTAGACAACTGAGCTCTCAGCCCACCTGATGGAAAGCAGGAACTGAGGCCCATGGACATAGTCACCAAAAAATTGCCTATGCGCTGCCTACTCTGAGGACTTAGATGTATTGTCTCTATCTATGCCTAATTACACAGGCTATCTTACCCCCAAACTGGAACACAGTACTAACTATTTAGAGGCAGGTTAACGGGTAAGATGGTGGTAGCTATCCGGGCCGACTCTGCACGAGGTCCTACTACTTACCCTACCAGCAAAAGTAGTTTCAGGATTTATGCCGGACTGGCATATCGTATGTGACACAACGTCTCTGTTATTATTATTATCGAGATGTACCTATGTATGTCACACTCCTCCACATAGTAGGTATTAAAAGTTTATTCGTAAAACAACAAATTCAACTTGAAACAGTTTTTATAAACCACTTTGTAGTCATGTTACGAGCTATTGGTAAATAAAGTTGAATGTACCCTGCCTTCAGATATCTTTTTACCTTGCCGATAAGAAGTTCGTTGGCCAAACCAACTCGCGCGGTTGATTTGAAGTACTAACATTTCAACCTAAGAATTCCATTACCCTATAGGGATAAAGTTAACGTAAATGATTGACTATTTCAGGTGCAACTGCCAATTTGGTAATTTATTCTTACGCATTGGCAGGATAGTAAAATACCAACCTAGCATTAAATGCCATTTGTGAAGTGTTTAATTCTAATGGAGCTCTATAAAAGGTCAGAGGATTAAATGTCGCCTGTTAAAATGGAGTAAGTGCCTCAGTAAGCGAGCACTGTTAATATTAGATATAGGTTATGAAAGTGAGGCTTATGTTTTCCAACCCGGATTTACATTCAAACCAATTTATACTTATTTAACCCAGTAAATGGATAAGCAACGCGCATGGAGCACCCCTGGAGCTGCGCACATTCGTAGACGATGATAACACAAGCAGAGCACCCCAACTAGCAAAGAAGTCATATAAATCTAGAGTTATACGACCTTTAGCCATATAAGAGTTTTATAGTCGTTTTTAGTTAACCTGTTAGTCAAATAAACGTTATAAATCTGATAGTTTAGTCGTCCTACCAAATAGTCTAATTACTATGGTAAATAAACGTTTTTGCGACTTAATTATACAACAATCATGTAGAGGTTTTAAAGAAAACGTTTACTTAATGATGTTCAAAGTTGTATAAACGTTTTCGTCTTATAAAGGGTTTAGAAAAAACAGAACCGTCGTAATAAGGTCATTTTTACAACGTCTACATAATTTTATTGTTGTATAAGTGATATCATAAAACCTTATCTCGACAGTTATATAGCGGTATTGAAGGTAACTTCAATATGACAAAAAGATATCAGCGGGACTGTTATCTACCCTTTATTCAACTGTTGGTTATATTAACGTCAAACAAAAACTTTGAAAAACCTTTAGTTGTTGCC
>JALPQI010018885.1:0-22473 GCA_025490895.1 Thaumatotibia leucotreta
GATTCCCTAGGGAGTAATAGGTACAAATGTCAGTACGTCATTTAATAATATTATGAAATGAAATGAAATGAAAAATGTTTATTTGATGCTAAAAATAGATATTATGTCTTAAAACTTATTTTTTGGCTGGCAAGTGTGATGAAAAACATTGTATGCATCACGGTCGGTAAGCGGAATACTAACTCGAGTCATAAAAGCCCTCCGCCTAATGGCGTCGGGCTTCTAACACTCTCGTTAGTAATTCCGTACTTACCTCCCTTGATGCACAATGTACTATTACACGCATTGGTTACAAGCCCGATATATTAAATCTGTCTTTTGCACTGCATTGAGACGACTCGAAAAGACAAGGATAGTCTTATAAAATCTATCCCTCTCTATCTTTTTTACCATCTAGTATTTTGACAAGTGTAATTATTCAAAAGAGGTAGTAATAAATTACAAACTCGGCCGCTTTCATTAAAAAAATCACCAAGGGTCAATGACCCCGCTCGATAAAATGAGGTAGTGTGCGTGAAGTGCGCGTGTGTGCGAAATGGGGAAATTTGACAGAATCTCAAAAATTTCCCACATCTATCCGACCCTTAAGCAAATCGTTTTCGAGATATCAGCTCTCAAAGTCTTAAAAATGTGTCCCCCCCTCTATTTTTTAAACTACGCGATATAAAATTCTAAAAAAAATATATGCTATGCACATTAATAAACTCTATCAACGATTTTTGGTTTGATTAAATTATCTCCTATAGTTTTTGAGGTAGGTTGATTTAACTGTATTTTTTAAGAATAAATTGATAATGGTACGGAACCCTTCGCGCGCGAGTCCGACTCGCACTTGGCCGGTTTTTTACTACTTATACCTGGATAAGAAGTGGCAGTATTTGTAAAAAAGAGCAAATGGGCCTGGGCTGGCCATACATGCTGAATAACATACAACTGGTGGACCAGACTCAACACAGAATGGACAGCTATGGAAGAAAAAAGAAGGTAGACCAAACTATAGATGGAGAGACAAGCTGGGCAGGTTCCACAGACACTGGTGGAGAACAGCATGGAACAGAAAGGAATGGGAAAATTTGGGGGAGGCCTTTTCCGCTTGGGACATGCAAAAATGAAAAACACTTAGTATTAAGCATAAATATAATTTGTAAAAATTGCATGCAATAAAGGCTACTATTACCTATCAGCCATACCTAGCCATAGGCAGCACATAGGCGATTTTTTGGTCACTATGTCCATGGGCCTCAGTTCCTGCTTTCCATCTCGGACGTTGGTGATCTTGGTAGTTTTTTCTGTGGTATATGACATCCAATATTTAGAATAATAGGTATGTTTGTATACCTTCATCTTATGTAGAGACTTGTATGTGAATGTTTGCTTCCTAAATAAACAAAAAAAGAATATCTGCTTACTTACAGGTGTGCAGACTTGGAGAAATACGCAAGTGAACAGAAATGCAAATGTATTTTGCTTCTGAACAAAGCTGATTTAACTACGGAATATGAGAGGAAAGCGTGGGCAGAATATTTTAGCAAAGAGGTATGTTTTTATTCTTATTCTTTTTAGTCCTTACCGTTGAAAAAGCACCTCTTTTGGTGTGATCCTGCCTGTATATCAATTCAATTTAATGTAAAGTGTGAACAATTTTGACCTGTCTTTTTATTAAGATACGCTTCTGAAAAATGAATTTAATTATGAGTCGTATACAATTATTTTCTTGCTGGCAAAATTATTATAAATTAAATTTTCGATTTTTTTTTCAAATCTTTTTCAATAAAATGTCATGTAAAAATTGTTTACTCTTTCATTACCATTATGACTTTCCCATACCAAATGTCGAGATCACGTAACCAATATCAT
This sequence comes from Thaumatotibia leucotreta, assembly GCA_025490895.1. Classification (NCBI taxonomy): domain Eukaryota; kingdom Metazoa; phylum Arthropoda; class Insecta; order Lepidoptera; family Tortricidae; genus Thaumatotibia; species Thaumatotibia leucotreta. The sequence goes on from JALPQI010018885.1 coordinate 1,858, forward strand.
CATCATCATCAGCATCATCAGCCTATGATAGTCCACTGCTGCACGTAGGCCTCTCCTATTAACTATTGCGTATAGACGCATTAGGAGGTAAATGCCCATAATCGCCACGCTGGGCAAGCGGATTGGCGATCGTAGTAATGTGTCCGCTATGATGACACTGCTGCCCATCATCAATCTTTTATCAAATAATGGTCAGTGACACTTCAATCCCTTAGTCGACTCTTACGACACCCGCAGGAGGAGTTGGGGTGGTGACAAATGTATTCTTACCGCCGTCACCACACGGTAACCAATATGTATGAAAAAAAAAATTATTCGTGACTTCGGGGTTGGTTCTATATTAAAAGTTACTTCGTACGACATATATACGGTGTGTGCAAACTATCCTAACTAGCGTACCTAACATTTTATACTATTTCGTCTTACAGAATGTTCCTATAATATTTTTCTCCGCCGCTAAAGAAACGAAAGAGAGAAAGATATCAGAAGAGAGTGAGACAGAGAAAGACCAAAACTCTGACACTGAATCAGCCGACTCCGATGATTCCATTGATGAAGATGAAAATTTAAAAAGCGCGGAAGAAGACATAGAATTATTTAAAAAGCAAATTAAAGTACTTGACACTGCCGTTTCCAATACCGCTGATAGACTGAGTAAAATCCAAGATACTTTAGATACGGTTCTGGAAAATTTAAGATTAGGAAAGCCGATAGAACCTTTGGAAGATGTTGAAAAAGTGGAGAATTCTTATGAAATCTTTGATAGGGATAGATTGGTGGAAGTATTGAAGAAGCAACAATTGAGTTACTTGAAGAACCCGCCTAGGTTAACAGTGGGTATGATTGGGTACCCAAATGTGGGGAAATCTAGTACTGTCAATGTGTTGATGCAGACTAAAAAGGTAATTGTATTCCGTTATGTTTTATGGTTAAACCTCAATTGTTCTAATTGTAGATTGAAATGTAAAGTAGACAATTTGGCCATAGTTTTGCAGAAAACAAACAACTTCTATTTTTAGGGTTCCGTAGTAAACAAGGAACCCTTATAGTTTCGCCATGTCCGTCTGTCCGTTTGTCCGCAGCATAGCTAAGTGGCCGTTAGTACTAGAAATCTGCAATTTGGTACAGGTATACATATTAATGATGCCGACAAAGTAGTAGAATAAAATCTAGAAAAACCAAATTTTTTCGGGTATCTCCCCAACTAGTGAAGTGGGATGATTTTTTAATTTGCTGTAATCTTATAGTGTGGGGTATCGTTGAATAGGTATCCCAAAAAGGATGAGGGTCTAGAAAGAAAGTTTTTTTCTTAAGTCATTATTTTCGGAGATAACCGCTCCATAAAAAAAATTGTGTCCCCCCTCTCTAACTTTTGATCCGTAGGTCCAAAAAATATGAAAAACATCATGAATAGTGGGCTCAGTCCACCGCTCGGCCCAGCCGTTTTTGAATAACTACGGAACCTATACTGAGCATGGCCCGACATGCTCTTGGCCGGTTTTTATTTGTCAATTTGACTTACGAAAAAGGAATTAAAAATTATTCACCCATATAAAAGATTTAGCTAAATGTCGTTTGTATCGCTATCTGTCAAATATTTGTCCTGCCTATAATCACAGAGTGATCAGTTAGTTTCCCGGGACCAATACACAATACCTTGAAGGTTTCACGGAAAAAACATGTCCAGTGCTTAAAAAAATCAGGGCAAATTTACACCTTATTCTGTTAAAAGTAATGTGTTTTTTCCTTCTTTAATTTGAATTGACTAGACATTATAAATATTAGATGTCATATACCAAAGAAAAACGACGAAGATCACCTAACGTCAAATAATAACCTAAGAGAATGGTCAAAGGCGCTTAACCTTGTAAGGGATTGCATATACCCGAGAAAATTGACCAGTGGTTGCTAAGACCGAGTGGCCGAGGGGTGCAGGCATCAGCCGCGAAAGCTGAGCACGTGGATTCGATCCCCTCCTCGGACGTTAGGTGATCTTGGTCGTTTTGCTTTGGTATATGACATCTAATATTTAAAATTTATACAGGGTGGAACGGAACGACGCTCTTTCCCGCTACCGACCGAGTCTACCAACCATTACGATGAATTTTCAGTGTAGTACCAACATCGAAATAACTTTTAAAAAATTAACCCCTCATACAAAGTGACTGATTAGTTAGAGCTCAATAGTATGGAAAAGTCAATTTTCGATGTACGTTTTTGATGTTGGTCCCATACCTACTGAAAGTTCATCGTAATGGTTGGTAGACTCGGTCGGTAGCGGGAAAGATCGTCGTTCCGTTCCATCCTGTATAGTATTAAGTAGTGTGACTACTGGAGAAAAATAAAAAGTACAAATCAAAATATTGAGTTAATAACTTCCTCCCGCGGACGGTCCGTCTGTGGAATGAGCTCCCTGCCGAGGTTTTCCCGTTGGACTACAGTATGGGGTTCTTCAAAAGAGGAGTGTACAAGTTCTTATTGGGTCGGCAACGCGCATGTGACACCCCTGGGGTTGCAAGCGCCCATAGGCTACGGTGACTGCTTTCCATCAGGCGGGCCGTATGCTTGTTTGCCACCGACGTGGTATAAAAAAAAAAAATAATAATAATAATAATATGAATAATAGCCCTAACCACCGGCAGCTTGGGCCCGCTCCGCTGCCGGCGGCCATCTAGGTTAGGTTTTTTATAATGTGTTTATATGTTTTGTATCGTTTTTGTATGTTGTATTGTATTTTACTTTTATAATCATATTGTAAAACTCCTAACCCGAGACACGTAATAAATAAAGAGGAATAATAATAATAATAATAATTTGATTTGTATTTTCACAATACGTTGACTAGACATATTCTCCGTGGACCCTTCACTAATCGGAATAGGCTACTTCTCAATCAATATCTGATTAACGGAAAAAAAATATAAATATATTTTTACACGACCAAGAATGTCTAATGTCAATGTCACAGCAAAGCTACATGCCTACACGTCCATGGCGAATTTCACTCGTATGAGATTTGATATGAAGTTAGTTCAGGATCCTATGACGTCACATCAAGGCCGACACCGTTTTCAGAGTACGTCATTTTTTTGCACTAAATTTGATATGAGTCAAGTAGCCTATTAGAAACATGGTCTTTAAAAGTAAATTCGTTACAGGTCAGCGTAAGTTCGATGCCGGGTCACACGCGTCACATACAGAGTTTAGTTCTAGACTCGGACCTGCAATTGCTGGACTGTCCAGGTCTAGTGTTACCCGCATATGCTGTGGCCCCCGACCTTCTTCTGACAGCTGTGTTGCCTATTGACCAGGTATTTAAAAAAAACATCATCATCATCAGCCTATGATAGTCCACTGCAGGACGTAGGCCTCTCCTATTAACTATGCGTATAGACGCATTAGGAGGTAAATGCCCATAATCGCCACGCTGGGCAAGCGGATTGGCGATCGCATTAATGTGTCCATTATGATGACGCTCCTGCCCATCATCAATCTTTTATCAAATAGTGGTCAGTGACACTTCGATCCCTTAGTCGACTCTTACGACACCCGCAGGAGGAGTTGGGGTGGTGACAAATGTATTCTTACTGCCGTCACCCCACGGGACATACAATAAAAATACAACAAAAAAGCATACAATTTTAATTGTAATTATAAGATCATAAATACTGAAGCTGAGTTACAATTTTAAATTTTTAAGATTATTCTAATTTAGCGAAGCCTTAATTATATAGGTGTTCTACTGACGAATATACCTTCTTATTAACATCCTGGGACAAAAATAGGGATGATGACTGTAGTTAAAATAAATTATTTAACATTATGCACGACACAATACATGAAGAAATTATTACTAAGATATGGATTGCAGTAATTTTTGTACAGAACTTCTATTTAATAAATTGAAAAAAACTTAAAAGATCATTTGGGTCATTTGGCAGTACTCAAACGTGACGTCACTTTTGAGTATTTCATATAAAATTCCATAGTGGTGATCGTTTTGACAGTTCAAAAAAAGATGCTGTTTTGACTTGCCAGTCATCATATCATGCCTATTCTATCAAATTTAGAACAGAGTTGCAATTGTTTTTACACGTAATTTTTTTAACAAATGAAAATCAATTTTATATCCTGCCGAGTAGGTAAAAATTTAAATGACATATTTTGGATATTTCTCTAGTATGGCTTAGGAGAATATATGTATAATAACCGCCTGATTCATAAACGTATCCTACGTTACCAAGCCGCTAAGTATTGTTTGTCCCTTTCGCTCTTATAGACATATTCATGAGACCGAAAAAGACACCCAATACTTAGCGGCTTGCTAAGTTAGCGAGACGTTTATGAATAAGGAGGTAAATACTTTATTTTTCTTTGTCGTACTTAACCTCACACGTTTTAATAGTATAGTTCGGGAAATATTATTTGACCGACTCTTATCTCACTTACGACCTTTTGTTTTGCGTCATTAACAATAGAAAAGTGCTCGACTGCTGATTGTCTAGTAAGTGGTACCGCAAAACAAAAGGTCGTAAGTAAGATAACAGTCGGTCAAATTATATTTCTCGAACTATACGTGTATACTCTTGTAACAACATTTTTCGCAATTCACTGATGTATGATTAAAAATAGTACGATATAAATCATGTATCATGTTTATTTAATTGTAAACATAAAACTTTTTGTAATTGAAAAATTTTTTGACCGATGTGACACATGGCCTTGTTACGTCATCTTATCTGTGTGCTGCCCTACTTGGCGTCTTACATTAGGCGCAAATGGCCATGTTCACACGCTGCGATCGTGGCCACAAAAATGGGCTCGTCGAAAGATCAGCGTTGGCTTTCGGGTCGACATTATGCTGTGGCGAGTCCATTTCGTGGTATAGATTAGATTTAGATTTAGATTTATTTATTTCATAATATTAAATTACATTATAAATTAACTTAGCCTAATTTATACGAATTTATATTATGATCGTCAATATTAATATGGTAAATGTCAAAAAATATGAAAATTACAATAAATAAATTAGAAAAAATAATATAAATTAAAAAACATTAAAAATTCCGTAAATTACATAATATCTACATCTACATATCTCATAATGATCGTCAACTTATACTAACACGACAATAAAAATTAAATAACAATGTAACAATAAAGTATCAATAATATGTCAATAAAGAGTATTAGGACGATAATTCATTTCCATATACTCGCTAACACAATAAAAAGGATTATTCAATAAAAAGGACCTCAATTGGCGTTCAAACGTTAATAATATTGAATGCTGAATTTGACTGTTTTGTTTTGTCCTGTCTTGCTTTTTATATTTGCCATGAATAAATTATTTGTATTTATTTTGTTCAGATGCGTTCCCATGATGCGGCAATGGCGCGACTCTGCCAGCTTGTTGGCAAACATGTGTTCGAGCAGAAATACGGGCTCCTTCTGCCACAAGACGGGGAGTTTAGCTACAAGCAAATCCTCACCGCACATGCTTGTAAGTGTATAGTAGTTAATACTTGTTCAGATACTGCCAGTTTATTAATAATAATAAATAATAAGTAAATATCTTGAGTTCAGACATCTTACACAAATCGACCTAGTCACACGGTAAGCTCAATTAACCGTGACACGCCAGGCGTGTCATGAATGTTTTTAACGAATGGCGTATGACACGATAGGCGTGTCATCATATTCTATGGCGTAAGGCACGCTTGGCGTATCATGAAAAAATTGTTCGCCGCCATAGACAAAAGTTTTTGAAAATGGAACTCGCAACGAATCGGTTAAAACTTGTGACGTGGGCGTCCAAGACACAAATTCCAAGACCGACTACTCCGAAAAATCCTCATCATTAAGTATCACTTTTTTTTGCTTTTACGAAGGCTCAAGGTCTAGGGCGGTCCTTAGAATACGAAAATTCCTTGGGATATGTTTTATTTTTTTTATTTACGTACATTAATGCTATTTTGATACGATTTTAGCGTAAAATTTTGAATTTGGTATTTTTTATCCCACTTGTATCAAAGTGAGGACGCTAATTTTTTTGTCAGTAAATGCTTTATTTTTAGTAATACTTTTACAAAAAGAAACTAGTTGAAAAACCCAAAAGTTTTTTTTTTTATTAATAAATTTCTTCATTCCAGAATTTCTCAAAAAAAAATTTTCAAAAATTCATAACTCGAAAACTACTAAAAATCGGCTAACATACATGGGGTATATTCTGATAGCTAATGACGTGAGGAATCTAAAAAAAATTTTTTGACGTCAAGGTTTGGACCACCCTGTATTGTAAAAAAAAAATTGGGATTGGGGCCATCAATACATGTAACTGAGGGATAGATTTTTTTTTTTCGATGTATATAAGCGTGTGGGGTATCAATAGAAAGGTCTTTGAAAATGATATCAAGGTTTATACAGGGTGCCCGCGAGGAAAGGGAAAAAATTCAACAGCTGATTTCTGATCAAATTTTAAGTTTAAAATGGTAGGTATATGAAGTTTTCTGGATTCAGTCTATTTTAAGAGAAAATTAGTTTTTTTCTTAAAACCGTTTTAGACCGTTACGCTATGATAAACGCATTTCAGGAAACGATTTTGTCACCATGTTGTCTTAGTCTTGTCACACTTAGGTAATTGTCAGAAATGAAATGAACAAAAATATTCTTAATTATCTCTTATAGTTTTTGAGGTAGGTTGATTTAACTATATTTTTTAAATTATAAATTAATAATGGTACGGAACCCTTCGGACTCGCATTTTGCCGGTTTTTTTTAAGTAGTAACGCTACTATATATGTATGTATATCCATTTAAATATTAGATGTCATATACTAAAGACAAAATGACGAAGTTTACCAAAAGGGATTCGGATATGAGGCAGCTAGCACGTATTGCTTGCCCCTTAGAGTGTAGGTGTCTCAAAGGCGCCTAGCCTTATAATATAACACATTGCATATACCCGAGATATTAGACCGGTGTTCGCTTAGCTGGAGTGCCCAAGTGATTTAGACATCAGCCGCGAAAACCGGGGGTTCATATCCCACCACCAGTATTGATAAACTTCGGTATTTTTTTGGTATAAGACATTTAAAATTTACACAGGGTTGCCATTTTCTGGAAAACCTGGAACACCGGGAAAAGTCAGGGAATTTCACTGGTGATGGAAAAGCCAGGGAATTGTCAGGGGAAATTTAATGGAGGTCAGGGAATAAAAATCTCTGTACTCTCTATGTACAGTCGACAAAAAAGTCTCCTTTACAGCTCACAAGTGCAAACATCTTACCACGGATGCGCGATACACATAGAAACTCGGTTGCAACGAACGTTCATGCTGTCGCGTGACGCGACAGCATGAGCGTGTTTGCACGTGCACGTTTGCACGTGTTTGCAGCGTGTTTGCACTTGTGAGCTGTAAAGGAGACTTTTTTGTCGACTGTACGTAAAACAATAAACAAATTATTAATTTTATTCAAGGTGATCTTCCAAAATATTCGTTATGTACCTGGCAGCAATCAATCCATCGCCAGGAACAAAAATCAGCTCAGTCCGTGCATCGTACGAGATGCCGCCCCTGAACATGACTGAGCCACCTCCATAGGCGACTCTTCCGTAGATACAGGACTAAACGTAGCGTTCTTCTGGCCTCCTGTAGACTCTTTCTCTTCGGCCGCAGCCATTCAAACACATTCTGCATTCGCCCGAAAACAGAATCGGGGTCCATCGGTCCGGGATCCAATTCTTGCGAACCCGTACAAATTCCTTACGGGCTGTGCAGTGCCTTGTGAGTAACCTGGGCCCTGTCGCAGGCCTCCTGGGTATCAGGTTCGCTGCCTTGAGTCTTCTCACGATCCACTCGCTGGCAACCACTCTCACTCACACCTCCCGCAGATGCTACTGGATGGTAACTGGTGACGATTTCGAAGAGACGTTTATACAGTGAAGCGGTCGTCTCTCTCCGATGTGCACCTTCTGCGGCCGCTTCTAGGTCTTGCAGTTAATGCCCCTGTTTGCTAGAACCTCTGGTACAGTTTACAGCCTGTGGACTGGCTCAGTTTCGCTTCTGCAGCTAATGAGCGTTGACGTACATCACCCTTCTTGTAGGAGCTTGATGACTATGGCGACTTGAGCTTCGATGGCTTCCATTTTTTCAGGCTTTTTTCTCATAGAAATAGAAATAGAAATAGAAATAACTTTATTCGCAACATACACAAAAAACCACAATATATATCAACGAAAAATAATTTACAAATAAAAGCGTGTATGCTACGAAATGGCCTCATCTCAGCATGTTGCTAGCGAATGCCAGCGCTGGTCTTCCGATGAGGCCATCACGTGAACAGTTTCACGGCAGGCAACACACAATACAGATAAACAATAATAATTACAAATAAAATCACAGACGTTACACAGCAAACAAAAATAATATATCATAGATCGGGCCGGCCCTGTCATGGCCGTGCATTATCGCTAATCATTTTGTAGTAGCAACACTGATGACAAGTCCGGCCGATACAGCACAGCGATCAATCAATGGCTGACCGGTTACACTTACGTAATGTTTTACTACGACATTTTACTATGACAAACAACAGTACCAATTACGTAATTACGATATTAATCGAAGCACAATACAATCCGAATAACAAAAACAAAAGAAGAGAATAATGGATCAACATTTCAATCAAAACGAAAGGAACATAAACTGCTGGTAGGTATAAAATTGCGATTGAATACACATTTATAAACATCTACAGGCAACTTGTCTCAAGTCTGCAGGCCTCCTCACTAAATTGGTGACTGAGCATGAATATTTTCAGGTTCTTTTTAAAACCGTAAACATTTTGCAGGTTCCTTATTGGCGGTGGAATGTTGTTCCAACATTTGGTGATACATTCATGATACGATGCTGAGATGTGTGCAGGTCGATGTTGGTGAATGACTGATAAGAAATCCCCCACCTCCCCCGGTTTATTGGGGTCAAGGGTAGTGCAACTTGTGGATGTTAGAAGCCGTACCAATACGGGAAATCAGGAGATTGGCCATAATCTGAAAAATTCTGAGCCAATGAGGGTTTTCGATAATTTTTCTGCCACCAGGCGGCGCTTCGTACGCACCTGGTCTCGACAGCTGTCAGATTCATACTATTCATAGGCACCTGGGCCTAAAATATTGAAATTCTATTTTATTTGGAAGAGAATTGATTTTGTAATAGTTTACGACTAATACACGGTCGTCGAACTGAAGACGGACCTATAAAACAGCCGCGCAAAGTCACTGGTATTAAAAATAATTACATTAACTTTGTTAATTTCGTGGGAATTGACTTGGAACTATTTTTTTTATTTATTTTAGAAAACAATATTCCTAAAGTAATGGTTTTCAGATTAAATAAACCTATAAATATATAGAAAATTAAATGCGCGTATTTATTTTAACAATTCGTCAAAACCCCCGCTCAGTGCTGCCATCTCACCTCCCCATAGCGGCAGAAAAAGTATCAAAAACCCTCATTGAAGCTATTTATAAATTTAATACAACAAACCAACAAATAAAATTATATTTAAATAATTTAGAACAATAAACCGATTTACAAAGATATTGCTCTTGGCCGGTTATATTTCATTTGCATCCAATGATATAAAACCGGCCAAGAGCATGTCGGGCCATGCTCAGTGTAGGGTTCCGTAGGTAGGTCGTATCTTAACACGGATTTCATAGTAAGATACGACGTTTCGAAAAATGTTTCCGAGACTTTTCTCGGACTGCTTGTAACTTTATTTTGTTTGTGTGGTCCAGGATCATGGCGTTCAGCCACAGTAAAATGTAACTTCTGCTGCTTTTAAAATTGACCAATGGCAACGCGTTATTTATAAAAATCAATTCAGCAATAATTTGTAACAACATGTATTATTTACTGTACTGCACCACAGATTAAATAATATTAAAGTTACATTGCACTGCGAACTCATACATTTAGTGTGTTAAGACTTTAATGCAGCGTTTTCATTTTTTATATGTTTTTGCCCTGGCCACTAAGAAGGAACTAGCTTAAAAAAAATCGGGCCATGTTCGGTGTAGGGTCCGCAGTTATTCAGAAACGGCTGGGCCGATTATGTTCGAAAGTTTTATTTTAAAGTGTTCTACAAGCCCACTATTCATGATTTTTTTCATATTTTTTGGACCTACGGATCAAAAGTTAGAGAGGGGGACACAATTTTTTTTTCTTCTGGAGCGATTATCTCCGATAAACTTTCTTTTAAGACCCTTGTTCTTTTTAAGATACCTATTCAATGATACCCCACACTATAGGATTACAGCAAATAAAAAAAACATTCCCACTTCACCAGTTGGGAAACTACCCGAAAAAAAAAACTAGTTTTTATTGTACCACTTTGTTGGCATGATTAATAGTATATCTGTATCAAATTGCAGATTTCTACTATTAACGGCCACTGATTTATGCTGCGGACAGACGGACGGACGGACGGACATGGCGAAACTATAAGGGTTCCGTTTTTGCCATTTTGACTACGGAACCCTAAAAATGCAAAATGATTCGATAGATTCGATACTTTTGCACGCGAGTGTATATTTATTACATTTAAGATTATGGTCAGGGAAAAACTTGAAAAAACGCCTGGAAAACCGGGAAAAGTCAGGGAATTTGGGTTGTAGTATATAGTCATGTAGTGGTCGTCACCACACGGCAATTACCGTGTGGTGACGGCAGTAAGAATACATTTGTCACCACCCCAACTCCTCCTGCGGGTGTCGTAAGAGTCGACTAAGGGATTGAAGTGTCACTGACCATTTTTTGATAAAAGATTGATGATGGGCAGCAGCGTCATCATATTGGACACATTACTGCGATCGCCAATCCGCTTGCCCAGCGGGCGATTATGGGCATTTACCTACCTCCTAATGCGTCTATTCTATACACATAGTTAATAGGAGAGGCTTACGTCCAGCAGTGGACTATCAAAGGCTGATGATGATGATATAGTGGTCACCCTGTTACATTGAGTTTATCTTTTCTAGTCAACCGCGGCTTCATGACCGCAGCCGGCCAGCCGGACCAGTCGCGCTCCGCTCGTCTCCTGATGAAGGACGCCGCAACCGGCCGCCTGCGCTGGGCCGAGCTCCCCGCAGGCACTCCACCGCCGCCGGTCGAAGACCTACTCAAGGACAGCAAGAGAAAACCTACTCCTAGAGAGACGAGGGCTGTCGAGGTTAGTGTCTACTTAGTCTACCGCAGCTACATGACAGCCGGACCAGTCGTCTCCTGATGAAGGACGCCGCAACCGGCCGCCTGCGCTGGGCCGAGCTCCCTGCAGGCACGCCACCGCCGCCGGTCGAAGAACTACTCAAGGACAGCAAGAGAAAACCTACTCCTAGAGAGACGAGGGCTGTCGAGGTTAGTGTCTAGTCAACAAAGCCCGAACGACAGGTGCAAAAATGAACTTTTCACTAGTGCTTGATGAAATATCGACTACTCTATCCACATCCATATGAACAATTATTTAATTTGGAATTTATAGATTATACTTATTGTGTTTCCCTAGTGGTTCCACTTATTTTCCAGATGTCAAATTATATAAGAAATTTGAAATTGAAAACCTCCAACTTTTTTAGTCTACACATTCTGATATTTCTTGTGAATAATTTCGCCTTGAGGATGTAAAAGTAATCTTAACAAATGCACTTTGAACTTTTGAACGATATTCAAGCTGGTTTTTAGACTTTAATTTTGGTTTTGTAACTGTTCTATGGTACTAGGTAATTATTGACATATTATTGTTTATCAATTTTAGATTGCAATGCCTCTGATTACGTATGGTTGTATAGATTACTATTAATCAATACATTTCTAATTCATAAAATGTTGGTATGGATGTCGATAGAATAGTCGATATTTAACTAAGCACTAGTGACGAGTGCATTTTTGCTCCCGTCATCCGGGGTTTGCTAGTCTACCGCAGCTACATGACAGCCGGACCAGTCGTCTCCTGATGAAGGACGCCGCTACCGGTCGAAGACCTACTCAAGGACAGCAAGAGAAAACCTACTCCTAGAGAGACGAGGGCTGTCGAGGTTAGTGTCTAGTCTACCGCAGCTACATGACAGCCGGACCAGTCGTCTCCTGATGAAGGACGCCGCTACCGGCCGAGCTAAGACCTACTCAAGGACTGCAAGAGAAAACCTACTCCTAGAGAGACGAGGGCTGTCGAGGTTAGTGTCTAGTCTACCGCAGCTACATGACAGCCGGACCAGTCGTCTCCTGATGAAGGACGCCGCTACCGGCCGAGCTAAGACCTACTCAAGGACTGCAAGAGAAAACCTACTCCTAGAGAGACGAGGGCTGTCGAGGTTAGTGTCTAGTACCGCAGCTACATGACAGCCGGACCAGTCGTCTCCTGATGAAGGACGCCGCTACCGGTCGAAGACCTACTCAAGGACAGCAAGAGAAAACCTACTCCTAGAGAGACGAGGGCTGTCGAGGTTAGTGTCTTTTAATTTGTCCGGTAATAGCGTACTTACCTCCCTACATAGACAATATACTATTTGGTACCGCTAAATCAATCCCTAGCAAGCAATCAACTCAGCGCCGAGATCCGCGATAAAGGTGATATCAGACGGTTCACTCGGATGAATGTTCACTCGCGTGAGTGCTTCATTTTTGTTTCATTCCATGTTCACACAGCAAAGCTGGAATGACATAGAAATGAACATTCACTCCGCATTTCTGTCAATATGGCGTCCAATGAAGTCGTGTCTCGAGGCCGTAGGATTTAAACGCTCGAGTAGCAACGGTCGGCCGAATCCGAGTGAACAGTTCATTCCATGTTCAGACGGAATGAACTGTTCATTTTCCGTTCATTCGGAGTGCGAGTGAAAGATGCCGAATGAAAATATCCAACATTGTTGGATCGGTTCACTAATGAATTCATTCGGCACTTTTGTTTCACTCCGTGGTCAGACGTGTCATTTTAAGTGAAAGATGCCGAATGAAACGAAAAAATGAACCGTCTGATATCACCTTACGGTCACTGGATATTGTTGCTTCAACTGCGCTCACCAACCCGCTTGCCCATGCCCGCTGCGCCATGCGCAGCTATAGATAATAGGAGAGGCCTATGCTAAGCAGTGGACTGAGATAGGCTGATAATGTGATATGAAGGCCGGTGCGTCAATATAAGAATGATTCAAAAATATTTTTTCATCACACCTGCTCGTAAAAAGTGTTATTATACGCAGGCATACTTGAACGTAATGAGCTGTATTATGCCCATGGGCAATAATGGGTTTTCATACGACATTACGTCGCACTAGCGCGGCGCGGCGCGCGCAAGCCGAGTTTCCTTTTATGAAAATGGTGAATTTAAGTCATCCCTGATTTTGAGAAATGATTTAGACCATTTTGGAGTAGTTTTGTGAAAATATATAGTTTTATTTACTTTTTTGCCTCACAGGTGTGATGAAAAACCACAATGTTTTTCATGGCACGTGCCACGGGCGGTACAAGAGTTATGAACTCGTGTGAAGTAAAGCCCGCGCCTTCGGCTTGGGCTTTACTTTGACACTCGTTCACAATTTCTTATTTACCGCCCTTAATACACAATGTACTAAAATGAGGTACACTAAGAATCGGGCAACTTCCTTGAGACAGTCTTATCATGAAGATCCTAGACAATTCATTTCATGCACAAACACACATCATTAGCTTTTTTCAGTCCACTTTTTGACATAAGCCTCTCTTAGCACCTATTCGTTGTGACGCATCAGGAGGTAATATACCCATAATCGCCACGCTCTGTGTATGCTGATTGGCGATCGCAGTAATGTATCAACTATGATGACTCTGCTGCCTATCATTAATCTTGTATTTATTCCTGTGTGAACTGTAACTAGGGATTGCAAAACGGAGAATTTTGTACGGAAATATCCTGATTATACGGATATTTAATATAAAAAAATATCCGGATTTATATACCCTAACTATAAGAGTATATAGTTACTCGCCTTGAATAGTCAATGCCACGCAAGAGTTTCTTCAAGATGGTACACCTTCCAAAGCGTAAGGTTTTTTTCCTGTCTTAAAATTTTTACTTTACAAAATTATTTATTTTATAGGGCTGGGTCAGCAAATCCGCGGAGATCGACAAAGCGTTTTTCGCTATGAACAAAACCTCGGCGCACGTCAAAGGGAAACCGATTATGGGGTAAGCAACTAAATGATTGAATGATTTTAAGCCATCGTCATAAGTTCGCGAAAGACCTATGTCCAGCAGTAGACGTCTTTCGGCGTATATGACCGGTCAATTCGACGTAGGTCTCCCCCAAAGATTGCCACAATGACCGGTCCTGCGCCACCAGCATGACGTTCACCAGGGCGGCAGCACTGAGGCGTCAGGTCCAGAAACTTGTCTAAATTCTCAGAGCGCCTATAGTTTCGTGTTTAAATGTTTTGTATCATACGAGCCCCGATGCAGTGGAGTTCGTCTAGTTCGAAACAATTTTTACAAATTTTTGAATATTTTAAAAATGATCACATTATGCTAATGATAAATTGTATGAACGTTAGTTATGGTTAATGTACTACATTTCAAGAGACACAACAATCTGAAGTACGCTTTTGTTGTTTAATAAATTGATTTTAACAAACCAGTGTCTAAATTATATTTTCGTTCACTACCGCAATTCCGCGCTTATAAGCTTGACGCAAAATTCGCAGTGCATCAGGTGTACCATGTCGTCTTTAATACAATGGCGTTCTTTATATTCATTGATTATTTACAAAATTAAAAATTGTGGAAAAAATTTCAAAAAATACCTCTCGTAAAATAGTTTTTTTTTATTCTGATTTATTAAGTCCAAATATTTTATACTCAAAGAAACTATTTTAGTATTATTATTATAGTGAAGGTTTTGTCTCTAAACCTTTTCCTCCGGATGAACGGGATAATCTCGAAAAACTGTCTAACTGGACGAGAACATATGCATCGGGGCTCGTATACTAAAATTATATAAAAAAATAAAAATGCCCTCTAGTTAGTTTTTCTTTGGGGCTAGATAATTGTGTTTCTTAGCGGGACCTTACGCTAAGTGACGCCAACTAGTAGCATGCGTTTTCGAGAAAACCCTCATTGGGGCAATCAGCTTTTTCCTGCCATTTGTTGCTATTTATTTAATTTATATATCCGATAGTTCATTGCTTACTCGCTCGTTATTATCAGTGTAAAGCGACAATATCTCACGCCAACTCTTTTATTAACGTAGTCAGTTAAAGACCGGAAGCCTATCTGCGATATAATGTCGCACTAATAATGTGCTAAGCCTAATGGAGTAATAACGCGACGTCGTTCCGACTATTTCCTGTAGTAAGCCCGAGTCAATTTTCGCAATCGTTAACTCTCGTAAACGAACGCTGGCGACCTGCCATCATAGCGCCCTTCGATTGTTTCCGTGCGACCACACGCAGAGTGGTATAGTATAGGGTGTCCCAAAAATAACGCAAGATTTAAATGTAATGAAAAAGCATACTTTTTTCGATCAATTCCAATGTTTTTTCCTGACACACAAAGTACACAGTATAGGATTAAGTTTTATAATTGCAAATCCCCCAGCAGCCCTGGTCTCCTTGATGAAAAACGGTTTTGACCCCATTTTCTGACCGTTTTTCGTTCATTTCAGTGAATCCCGAATATTGCGATGCGATTTAACATAATTGTTTATTTTTTATGAGGTTATTTATAGCCAAAGATCTATGTCAGCAAGCTCTCAATCGACCATGGTTTGAAGGAGGGGATTTCACACTGAAGCAACGAAATTCACCCATATTTATGCAAATTTCATAGAAAAATTTAACAAAGGAGTGCTATGTTACAGCAAAGCCTTCGAAGTAATTTCTCAGCATGCTTTACCATACTAAACCCTATTCTTTGTACTTTATGATTAAATCAAGAAATAAGAAAGTCAAACAAGAAATAAGTATTTTTCATCGATTTCAAATCTTGCGTTATTTTTGGGACACCCTTTATTAGAAGTTTCGCTAATAAACGTGAGATTCAAACATATTTTAGTTTGTCAGCCTCCGTTGATAGTGACATTAGTGACCCTGCTTACGAAGCTGGAGGTTCCGGGTTCGAATCCCGGCGAAGACATTATTTGTGTATTTATTTATCACAAATATTTGTTCCTTAGTTATGGCTGTTTATGTATTTAAGTATCTATCCATTATATGTATCGTCGCTTGGTACCCACATCACAAGCCTTAATTGAGCTTATCTTGGGAGTAGGTCGATTTGTATAAGATGTAGAGGTGTGCGCCACGCCGGCGCGGCGGCGCCGCGCCGCGGGACCCACGCCGCCGCCGCCGCCGAGGTTTTCAAAAACCCACGCCGCGACAAAAATTTTACGGAATAAAATCATTTAAATTACGCGCCACGCTGATCATATTGACATTAAACAACAATATGCTTGCGAATATCGACAAGCGGTTCCCTCTGACCCAAAAGATTGTATGCGCAGCATTTCTGGATTGCAGATTTTCAGATATTGATACGCACCTACGAAAAAAATACACAACTTGGGCAGAATTCTTTCCAATTGTACAGATTTATTTACAGAATTCCAAGTCTACTCATTCCCAATACTACAGATTTACAAACCTACAGAATCCCAATACTTTAATATTCCAACATTACGGTTGCCCATGTCTACAGATTTTCAATATTACTGATTGATTCCTATGTCTACAGATTCCATATTCTCTAGATTTCACGTCTACTGATTCCCAACTGTAATGCTTTTTTCAACACACTTGCTTGAAAGTCGTAACGTAGGTCTTATGAACCGCTTTTAGGCTTATAATCCTAGGTATTACTAGCTGTGTGTTTTTTCATTATATTATATTCTTCGCATCGTCGATCCCACAGTGTCTGAAGACAAAAGTCTTCAATCAGTGATTCCTACCCGTCATGACGTACGGAGCCGAAACGTGGACACTGACGGTACGGCTGGTCCACAAGTTCAAGGTCGCTCAACGAGCTATGGAAAGGGCACAATGCTCGGCGTCTCTTTGTGGAATCGAATCAGAAATGAGGTTATCCGGCAGAGAACCAAAGTGATCGACTTAGCCCACCGTGTTAGCAAGCTGAAGTGGCAGTGGGCTGGCCTTATTATCCGTAGAACCGACTGGCTAAACGAGTTCTTGAGTGCAGATCGCGTCTCGACAAGCGTAGTGTAGGACGCCCTTAGGCAAGGTGCAGCGACGATTTGCGCAGGATGGCTGGCAGGAGCTGGATGCGAGCAGCCAAAGATCGAAAACGGTGGCGTGAAATTGGGGAGGCCTATGTCCAGCAGTAGACTGCGATAGGCTGCTGATGATGATGGATGTTTTTTCATTATTTACGTTAGGCCACCATATGAGGTTTAATGACTGTCTATTAACTGATTCTATTAATTTTCGTGTTTGCAATTGATGATTTTTGTGCTTCTTGAATAAGATTAAGATATTTTTAGAGGAAAAAGGTGGAAGCTTTTAAAAAAATTGGCATTTGAAAAAATTAATTTGCTGTCGCTTTGCACGGCTTAGAAATAGACAACTGCAGCTTCGCCTCATAATACCTACGTAAAATTGGCGAAAACATGGTTTTGTGTTCCCTGTTTCCTCCTCCAAAAATAGACCAATTTGTAACAATTTTTTTTTCATAAGCATTTTAAGAAAGGTATTTCTCATGTCGGTATGTTTCCTCTTTTTGGATAGAATACGAAATATTAATTTATGAGTATATTAAACGCATTTAAAATTTGGCTTGCAGTTTTTGTAGGCTTGTAATAATAACGTCAAAGAAAGCAAAATATACAAAAATAGATTTTATATTTAAAAAAAAATCGTTTGTTTATACACCGATGTATGACTAGCAGTGTGGGCGATGATGGTACTATAAAGAGGTTGTAAAGC
The DNA here is from genome assembly GCA_025490895.1 of Thaumatotibia leucotreta. Classification (NCBI taxonomy): domain Eukaryota; kingdom Metazoa; phylum Arthropoda; class Insecta; order Lepidoptera; family Tortricidae; genus Thaumatotibia; species Thaumatotibia leucotreta. The sequence goes on from JALPQI010018885.1 coordinate 19,829, forward strand.
TGGGTACCTGTAGTATTTGAAATCATCATATATAATCTGCAGTACCTATTGGATAATTCGTGGTATTGGGAACGTATAGTATTGGGAATCTGTAGTGTTGGGTATTTGAAGCATTTAAAATTCGTATTACTGGGAATATGTACAATCAGGAATGCATACTATTGACAATATTTGAAGTATTATCTCTTATCTGTAGTATCAGGAATCTTTAGTATTGGGAATCTGTAGACGACTCGATCCGGGCCTAGTACCGCGTTTTTCGCGGTGAGGGCCGCTGTGCGAGTTAATAAAATATTTTTCGTACACGATAATAATTATGTCAATTTCCGCATAAAATGCAATCTATAACTTTGTTGCATGTAAATTTTTTAATAATAAACTTGTCCTAAACAATATCTAAGTTTTTAATATCTTCTCATCCTTATAATGTATGAACGTACAGGGTAATAATTTGACCTTGACGCCGGCAAAATTTTGCGGCGCGCCGCCGCCGGCGATTTCTATGCCGGCGCACACCTCTAATAAGATGTATTTTATATTTAATAATTGAACCGGATTACTGACGTAATTTAAGTCAATTATTGCGCGACCTATTAAGATAATCCTCATCCGGAGCACCCTTTAATCCATACATCAAAAATTAGAAACAAAAATCATCTCATACTAAAATCACCACTGCGTCACGTTTTTTAGGAATACAAAATAAGACAACGAAAAGAATTTTGACCCGTTTCCTCACTTTCATCATATAACAAGTATTCGAGAAAAAATCCCGGACATTTATGAAACAAACATGATATTTTTGCTCGTTTGGTACGGAAACTTTATTGCGCGAGTCCGACTCGCACTTGATCGGTTTTTTTTAATTATCCCACAATATATATTTTTGTTTCCAGCATCGTTGGAGCCCAGTCCGCCGAGCAGATGATGGGAAAACCCTGGAAGTTAGAAAAGAAGCACGCTAATAAGAACAAGAGAGAGAAACTTAGGCGGGTGTACGCGCATCTTGACGAACATTAGAAAAAAAACGGGGATTATGGGTGATTCAGCGTTTTTTCTTCATTGTTGTCTCGGAAAATATTGTCACGAGGGCATTTCTTCGAGCGTTTCAACCCCCTTGACTTCGGTGGCAACATTAAATATAACTTGATTTCCGCGGGTATCTCATACATATTTTGGATATCTTGGTAGATATTAACTACGTCTGCCAAGATATCCAAAACTGCATCTCTCACGGGATTCGTGTGATAAGGCTGCCACCGAAGTCACATCGGTTGAAACGCTCGGAAAAATGCCCACAAGAGATGACCCGTAAGCGGCAATAGGCATGATGACTGTCAAGTTAAATAAATATCTTTTTAGTACAGATGGTGTATTTTTTAGGCTCTAGTGCGAGAAGTGTGTAATTTTACGTCAGGTTTGATACTTCGGAGGGCCATTTATACTAAAAAACGTCGTACGAAACACGTGCAAAACGTGTCGATTTAAAACACTCCCTATCGGTCGTGTTTTAAAACATCGCCACTCGTTTCGGATTTCATGTTTTTTGCACTAGTGTCGTAATGTACTATTATTGCACTGTCAAAACGATCGCCAACCGAATCATTCCATGGGCTGTCCCGTACAAACGCGTGTATATTCCGATTATTTGAGTTTTCTTCCGAGTTATTTTATTAGTTAATATCTTTTTTTAAGTAGTTCTTGACTCCTCTAGCCACGAAAGAGAACTTCGAAAAACCCACAATTTTGAGAAAAACCGTGTTTGTACAGGACATCGGTGGACTTTTTGTGGAATGCATCTACTATGTAGTTTTATATCAAATAATCAAAAGTGACGTCACGTTTGTATACTGCCAAATGACCTACTATTTTATGTTCTTTCCAATTTATTAAGTAGAAGTTCTGTAAAAAAATTACTGCAATCTACATTTTAGTAATAATTTCTTCGTGTATTATGACGTGTATAATGTCAAATAATTTATTTTAACTACAGTCATCATCCCTATTCTATTACACTTGGTCGTTCACCATATGCAAACATTGTCCGTTGCCTGGCAATTCGGCGACCACTTTATAGTAGCCGATTTCTAAGAATAAACTTTTGACAGTTTAGAAATGAGCCTTATATATGTATATGACGTTAAGACTTTCGGAAAATGGTGAGTCTTACCCTCATATTAATAAGGATTAATCGATAACTGTCAAAAGTTCAGTCTTAGAAATCGGCAACTATACACAGTCGTTCACCATATGCAAACATTGTCGGTTGCCTAGCAATCTCGTATTTTGATTCGGCGACCGCTTTAAGGTGTGTTCAAACCAAAAGAGCATTCGCTATTCTAACCCCCCACTCTACGAAATTCGATCGTTACACAAAACGGGGGATAGAACAGCGAATGCTCTTTTGGTTTGAACGCATCTTTAGGTGATTGACGCAGTGTAATTCCCACATAATGTATTCTGAGCCTAATCACGTTTTGAATTTTTGCCATCCAACTGATAATACGACAATATTGAACCTTAATGTTATAATGTTATGGTTGCAATTTCAATGACGTTGCGGTATGGTACAGTCAAGGTAAAATATATAGATGCGAAGAAACTGCCAAATATATCTATACACAACCCGATGGGGTTAGTTTCTT
>JALPQI010018886.1:0-20442 GCA_025490895.1 Thaumatotibia leucotreta
ACGGCTCGCTCTACGCAATCCACTCACGCTGTCACTCTATCAGCTGGAGGGCCGCAGGCCCGACGGCTCACTCTACGCAATCCACTCACGCTGTCATTCTATCAGCTGGAGGTCCGCAGGCCCGACGGCTCGCCCCTACGCGATCCACTCACGCTGTCACTCTATCAGCCGGAGGGCCCGCAGGCCCGACAGCTCACCCTACGCGATCCACTCACACTGTCACTCTATCAGCCGGAGGGCCGCAGGCCGTTTGTAGGTACCGATGGCCGTTGGGGCGGTAAGGTTCTCGAGTGGCGGGCACGTGCCGGAAGGCGCAGCGTGGGTAGGCATCCCACAAGGTTTGCCTCATGACCTGGTGAAGGTCGCTGGATGCTGGTGGCACAGGGCCGGGTCCTTGTGGCAATCTTTGGGGAGACCTATATTCACCAGTGAATGTCTTACGGCTGATATGATGATGATGATGATAATGAAATCCGTATGTTTCTACCAAATATTTAAAGCAGTACTTCAAAATCTACATTTCGCTAAGCCTGGCGGTTGTGGCAGGCAGTAACACTGGAGTATCAGATTTCAGGAGTTGGACGTTAGTATTAAATTCGCATGTTACTACTCTATATATTCTTTAAAATCAAGATATCTATGAAAGATAAACCTTGCGGTTATTGTGGGCAGTACTGCAGCATCAGGAGTGAGGAGTTGGAAGTCAAGATCAGGCTGTTAGTATTTGACTATGCCAAACATGCTATACTTTCATTTTCACGTATCTAACACTCTCGGTTAAGGTAAGCAGTACGTCTGCAGCATCAGGCTTTGAGGATACAAGGATACAAATATTATAATATTGCATTGTCATGGGGACTTGATAAGAGTTCTAAATTTATTGATTTCGGCCCAGTAGAAGTGGTCGAAAAATCGATCACAAGATTTGAAGCATCGACGACAGTTGATACGCGGTGAAGTTAATAAAAACCGTTTAAAAACGTTGTACGAGACACGTGTAAAAACGAAATTCGAAACGAGTGGCGATGTTTTAAAACACGACCGATAGGGAGTGTTTTAAATCGACACGAGTTGTGCATGTTTTTCGCACTAGTGTCGTAATGTACTATTTTACAACAAAATCGACATTTTAAAAGGGCTGTATTCTAAAACAAAATCATTTAACGAAGTAGTATTTAGTGAAGTATAGTTAGGTATGGTAATACTTGTATAATATATAAAGTATAAACATATATAATATTATTTTACCTAGGAATTTAATGTTATGAGTTAATAGGTTATAAAGTTCAAGTGTATCGAGGATGTTATCGTCCCAATAAAACGAAAGACTGACATTAGACCGAACCAAACCCGGATCGCGACATTCGACATAGGTTAGCTTCTATGATTTAATATGAATAATACTTAACGAGTATAAATTTAGCAGGTCACAATTACTAGTAAATTTTAATTAAAACTTGATTATCTAGTTAGTTAATTCATACCCAATTTTCATAGTAACATACGCCCGTATAATCCATTCATTTTAGTAGGCATTCGGGTTGCAGGCATGAATAACAAATTAGGTCATTACACCCTATACCTATAAAGCAAATGACTCCTGAAATACCTACATAGGATCGTAATAGAATTGTAAAATGTAATACTAATCTAATATAAATAACATACTGCCACGCTCACTCACAAGTGAAGTGCCCTTTAGAGTAAACGCAACGCACAAACATACAGTTTCATTTGATTAATTTGTAATTTTCTGAATATCGTCACTTGTGTACGTCGTTACGTTGGTGAAATTGTGTTTGTGTCGGTTTTGGTTTTAGTGTCTAATGAATACAGGGTGGAAATTGTAAATGGGTCATCCGTTAGCTGGATTACTCTGTGACTATGATGTAACCTTACGAACATTTTACACTAGAATTACACCTGTACACGAAGTTTTAGGGACGGAGCGATACTAACGAATGAGAGATAAATATCAGTATCTCATTCCTTAGCCTAAAGCTAGCCTTACACCTTTTACGTAAGTTGTATAGTGATATTCACATCTCATTCTTTAGTATAGGTCCGTTCCTATAACTTGCGTAAGAAGTGTAAGGACCCAGAGGTGTAATACTGCTATGCTATTCTCTTATTCACACATTCGACGCTGCGTTCATCAACGAGCTCGACGACGAGACAGCCTTCACTTCGACATCGAGCACAACGCTGCGAAAAACGGTTAGTTGAATCATTCTAGATTGGAATGTATGAAAAATTCGGCAAAATTAATATAGAACTTTTAATGATGGGGATGTGTAGGCTCCAGATTGAAGTTTATTTTCATGAACCCTCCCCCCCCTCTCCCCCTCCCGCGTCACCCCTCCGCACCCCCGGAAATGTCTTAAAACGCGGTTTTTGTCAAATTTTTTGAAAACTATTCCAGTTACAGAAAAAGTGTAAAGGTATAATATAATCCTTAATTAATGTACTATTAATTTTGTATACTCTACACATTAAGATGGTATTACTTATAGTATTTTCACAATTTACCGTAAAAAAATAGATTGTTTAAATATTTAATGCTTTTTTTCTTTGAGTTCAGTATTTTCAGGCAATGCTGCTTTTATCGTCAATATAGGGAAAACCAGCTTAAAGAATATAATATTCTCTTTAAAATAAGGTATCATTTGTTTTAAAATTCCATAATTCAACGTTGTTATGTCATATTGAAAATTCACTGTCATCAGATATATGCAACGCAACAATCGCAAACATCGGTATTCAAAGTGCGACAGAGATCCAAATAAACGATTTTTGGAGTGAACAGAATGGGGCTGGAAAAAAAATCTTACTGCTTATGTCCTATTTTAAATAGTGAGTCGCCAGCACCAGCCTTTATTTTTAAATTAATAACGTGCAACTGTAAAAAAGGCTGTGGAAAGCGATGTACCTACCTGCGTAAAAGCCGGCTTGAGATGCATGCACTACGATGTGTATAAATTGTAGAGGACAGAGTTGTGTGAATAAAGTCGATCTGGAGTCGGACGACCTAATGTATTAGACAGTAGATGTTTAAAAGAAGATAAACCAAATTAGTTTTAATTATTTTTTTGTTTTATTTAACAACATTTTTCAGAAATAGCAGCTTATAATAAACGATTAGTAAAAAACATCACATAGAAGAAAGAGTGAAATCTCTTTTGATAATGAATACCTATGTTCCCCGAAAGATGTCGCGCGGAGTGACTAAAAATACGAAAAGGTTATCCGTAATTTGATTAATATAAATACGCATGATGTACTTTCATTACATTAATTTAAGTAAAGCATACGTACTTGCGCAATAAATTGCTACGTACGAGAATTAGTACCAAGTACGTATTATATAATTATAATCATAAAAAAAAATCAAAGCATCATAGCTATGTCAAATTTACTAGTTTTGAAACAAATTATACCTTGTTTGAAAGATATAACTCTATTCTTTCCCTTGCAATAAATATTAACGACGTATTTTTGCAATAATATAAATGTTTTTATAAAAAAGTCCGACATACTATAAATAATAATAAATAATCAGTTTTGATGATGAATTTCACAAAAAATATAAGAGATATCGTTTTATTGTGTATCAATAATCGATAGAGAATTTATTGAGGATTATTTCATTCCTTCACCTTTTTTCTGTATCTCAAATAGTTTTCTTAGTATTAGTCAAAAACTGCATTTCAAGACCTTTCCGAGAGCGCGAGGGGGTGAAGCGGGGTGGGGAGGGAGGGGGAGGGTTGTTGGAAATAAACTTCAATCTATAACCTACACATCCCAATCAATAAAAGTTCTATATTAATTATGCCGTTCTAAAAGCTAATTTTCTTCAACTAGGTATTCACTAACGTAGAACAGCTCGTCGTCGAACTGTAGGCGGTAAGGTAACTCTCGACGCAGTGTAGTTCCAGCTCACGCCGCATTCGTCGCCGAGCGCTAGTGTCGTTTAAAGTGCATTCGTGAATACCATTTTTAGGCTTGACGCTGCCGCAGCGCTGATAGCAAGGCGGTTTCCTTAGTGAATAACATTGCTGGCCTTAATTCGACATCGTCCAAAATACTGGACAAAGTTTTTGACCCACTTTTTGTATTTTTTTCCGAACCAGAATTATTAACACTCTTGATTGCAGGACCATGCCTTACTTCTGTTGAATTAAAGGTTAACATTAATACATCAACAAACTTTTTTTTAGCAGACAGCTATGCCATTACATATCATATATAAAATTTGCATCTGCCAATATGCCATGCTAACCTATAGGTTAGAGAATACGTAGGTATTGCGGATATAGATCGGTATGAGCTAATTACTATTCATATACTCTAGCTCTAGCACTAGCCGTTGCCCGCGATTATCTTTCTCGGGTGTCAAACTACCGTCATTTAAAATTTTAAACAAAATCGGTCCCGCGATTTATACTTTTTTTTATCATGACATTCATGAAAACAATCTTACACCACCTTGTCCTACATTAAGCTCAATCAATGTTTGTGTTGTAAGTACTAAGCGACGATACATATCATAGATAGATACATAGAAATACTTTAAATACATGAAGTGGGTGAGTGAAGTGTAACAGCGAGTCATATTGGCAGATGTATCTTAAACACAGAGATATCGATAATGCGATATCATGAGCCCTTAAAAAACTAAATCGAATTGTGTCCCTGTTTTTTCTACTCTAGATTGTAAGATAGGGAGTTGCCACTACAGAAGCCGTAGATTAAAATAGCCGCAGGCACAAAGACAAAGCAATGGAGCGGGACTTAGCCGTGAATAGGCTGAGCTCTCACAGGGTTTTAACTTTTCAAATATAGCTTTAGTTATGGTAAATAACAATAATACTTAACGATTTTGTTTTATGTGACGAAAGTATACAACTGAGCTCTCAGCCCACCTGATGGTAAGTGGGAACTGAGACCCATGGACCAAAGAATCGCCTATGCGTTGCCTACCCTACCCTGAGGACTTAGATGGATTGCCTCTATGCCAGTAATTACACCGGCTATCTTACCCCCAAACCGGAACACAGTATCTACTAACTATTTAGCGGCAGGTTAACGGGTAAGACGATGGCAGCTATCCCGGCGGACCCTGCACGAGGTCCTACCACTAGCAAAAAAATTATACACAAATGAATTTAGCTTATAGTACGGTAGCTCAATTAAGGCTTGTGTTGTGTGTACCAACCAAGCAATAACTCATCATCAGTCATCAGCTTATCTTATTCCACTGATGGACGCATTAGGAGGTTGAGAAGACTTTCGTCCGTTGTGATGTGCTGGTAGCTGCTTGACAGCTGAAATTTTCACAAATATTAAATACCATTTATAATGATTATTTAAATGGAAGCTCCACGAACGAGATTGTGTGCCTTTATTTTGTTCTATAATTATAATAGTATCTGGTAGATGTTTAGAATATGAATTCATAGAATGGTACCGGAGACCTTCTTGCGCAATTGCGATTCGGACTTGACCGATTTTTATCGTTCATAAGCCCGACGGCCAAGTCACAACTTGTTGTCAATACAAGTCGAATTTGCTCTCGTGATGTTAATGTTTGGGATTATGCTCACTATTCTGGTTAGCGACATTGTAATAAATGCTTAATTTGCGAGCATCATTACAGTAAATAACATTGCTACTGAACTGATAGGTAATTACGAAATTATGGGGTAATAATATTATTATGATTATTATTTTGCAAAAAATCAAATACTGCAGCTTAGGTAAAAACTGATAGGAAAGTAGATTTCAAAATTTTAGTCATAGGCTACCGATGTCCGTTACCTACAAGAAATAAGTTTTTTGCCATCGTCGTAATTCGTAATAAAAAGTTGCGCTTTTGATTAAACGTTCTGAGTTTAATTAAGTTCTTCGTCCCTAATTCTATCATCACATTTTTTACTTGATGAGCAAACGTGATTTCCTCAGAAACGAAATTTAAATTCGTAATCTTCAGGATAAATTCGGCCGGGATTTTCCATCTAAATGATGGAATTAATAAGTTTGTACATTTTCATAAAGTTGCCTCAGAAGTAATCGCTTTACTTCGTCCAGATGATTTTAGATATGTAGGCACAGGCCGGGCAACAAGGACGCAGCATTTTAAATACAACTGGTTCGAAAAAGACAACATTTTCCTCATCCGAAGCTAAACTGTCCTTCATACTCTGAAAGATTCGACGAAAACGAACTTCTAAGCGTTACGATATTAAGGTCATTTTTAAATGCAGGCGGAAAATGGATATTGCAATTTCTATTTGAACTTTGAGGTGGCTAGACATTTTTATTTGTGGCCAGAGAGAGACGCCTGCCACATAGAACTGTACGAGCGATAAAGACGGGTAGATGCATTTATATTCTGGGTACGTGTAAGTTTCAGGCAACGGTCGCCGTGAAACTCGTAAATGGGAAAAAAGCAACAACGGAGAATTCAACCGACCGTAGTGATGGGAAAGGTTGCGGAAATCTGAGTACTTAATGTATGTGTATTTTCATTTAAATGTTACGTTGTTTAGTTGTTAAATTTATATTTTACTCGGCGTACTCGGCGCATTAACTTAACTTATGCAGGTACAAAAGTATACCTACTATCTTTAAATGTCTTTTAATCGCAGAGATAATCAGCCTTTTCTAATAATATCCTTATGATAAGTTAAAATGTAGCAACAATTTAAATTTCTCGGAATATGTGCTGTTCCACACAATCGATTAATCTAAAATAGTATCCCCTTTGAGATAAGGTACAAAAAAAATTAAAAATATAGGGTCATATATATGAACTTATTATCATATCAATTTCACCACGTATTAGGTGATCAATGACACCCCAACTCATAGATTACCCGGTTGCGAGGACAATTATAGGTATAAAAATGAAATCATATTATAAATATTAGATGTCATATACCAAAGAAAAACGACCAAGATCACCTATGTCCGAGGTGGGGATCGAACCCACGTACTCAGCTTTCGCGGCTGATGCCTGTACCCCTCGGCCACTCGGTCTTAGCAACCACCGGAAATCATATGAAATCATATTATTTTCATACTTACGAATAAACACTCATTACCATAAAGCATTTTAAATTCTCGTATATTTATTTCAGATTAATGTACAGTCAAAGTTTTGAAGCCATAAGAATCAGGATGAAAACCATACTTAAAAGTAATATTTTTTTCTAGACAATAATGATAGCATAGCGCTGGTACTTGGGTACTATGTAGTAAAGCAATTGTTAGTGTAGTTAATAGCGAAAAAAATAATGCGAATATATTTTTAGATTCATTAAAACATGCAATTTTGTGGTCTGCGGAAGTTGTTATCAAAGTCGTCCCGCAAATCAAAGTAACCCCGGTTTACGGTATGTGTTGGTTTTGAGTACTAGAACTTCTTTAAATATACTATGTACACCTGCATACCTATTATACTAGTTTATTCTCTTTTGAAGAAAATATGTGATTGATTTTTTCACCTAGTTTTATGAATAGTTTTTATAAGTAGATACTTTTAACGCTTATAGTAAGTAAATTTTATTCACTCAGATGCTTTATATTTCAAAACTTGGTATATCTTAGCAGAACAAAGATAATCCAGAGTTTGTTTAAATATTATTTTTTTGGTCTCAATTGCGTTTTACTTAAATTTAAGTACTACGATTAAACAGTTTTTTTTATTCGATTAATTTTGAATTGAGTACATATTGAGTGAACTTAATCAATTCGGTTAAAGTGTTTGTCCATCTTCATTTAGAAGGGAATTTGCTAAAAGCAAAACATTACGAAAAATTAAAATGAATATGAAGAGACTAAATAATTTAGACTCGGGTGAACTCATTTTTCTACCGCCCATAACTTGACTCACTTGTTACTCAGCACTGTTTTCACAGGTGATCTAAGTCTTAATAATACACTTTGAAAGGTCTTATTTTGAGTCATATCGTATCGTTTAATTACAGATCACGTATCGATCGGCACGACGTAAACTGTTAACCCCAGCCGTGACACTACGCACAATAGTAATTAACATGACGCATTGTCCTCAACATGACTTAGACTTAGCGTTAACTCATTATAAATTATAGTCTGGGTAATAAATTGTAGGAGGTACCTACCTATGAATTCCAATGATTGATCTCGTACCTGAAAAAGTAGTGGATTATTTTTATAAATTTGGATTTAAAATTGGGGTCTACTCTTGAAAAGACGTTATTTCTATGAGTTGGTATGAGTAAGCAATAGTGTGTCTGAGTGGGCATTTCTCCGAGCGTTTCAACCGCCGTGACTTCGGTGGCACCATTATTACCAGACTGCCGTGGATATCTCCATACATTTTTGGGAGAACTTGGTAGTTGTCAACTATGTCTACCAATACATCCAAAAGTTCTTGCATCTCTCACGGGATTCGTGTGATAAGGCTGCCACTGAAGTCACGGTGGTTGAAACGCTCTGGGAAATGCCCGAGTATTGTCAGAAGAATCCAAAAAAAGTAAACAAACCTAAAAACTTGCATTTTTTCACAATCACGCACTTTTAGAACACAATCTTGGTTTTTGTTACGAACTTTAAACCAAACCATGAGTTCACATACATTTTTAGTTAAAATTATTGATATTTATTAGTATTAACATAAAAATAGAATTATCTGTGAACGTGTTTCACGATATGTGTGAATTACGTCAAATTCTATGGAAAGTCAGCCGTATGTGTTTTTTTTAATTCTAATGACGTTTGATAACACAAGCCTCAATTGAGTGTACCGTGTGAAGTATTAAAAGAAGAAAATTCTATCGATATCGATATGAGCCAGCGCATGCCTGCCTACTCGTCATCAAGCGCAGCGGCGTTGATATTTCCACGTAGATTTCACTCCGTAAAACCTTTGCCGTTTATTTTTATGTGCATTTTTGGTCGGCATATCCCTTTTTATTTTGATCCACTCCATCGTTGCATGGTATGGAACGCGCAATATTTCGATAATTACTTTTGGCCATTAGGTAATTGGTAGTAAAATTGATTTTTGTAAGACAAAACATCAATAAAGGAAGTAGTAAGTGAAATAAAACTCCAGATTATTGGTATTGGTACATTTTGAGTCTACCAAGTTCACTAAGTTTCCACTAATGTAAAATGATATTCTTACTCTGCATTTTTGAAGCTACTAACACTTAGCAAATACTTGGTCGCCCTCTCTCCATCTAGAGATATAGTAGCCAACACGAGCCTCAGAAAATCTACATACATGAATTCAGAACGCACGGGATTTATAGGATCCGCAAAATAGTCAGGAGGGCAAATCTACTAGCTAGACCAGGCGGTCTAGCGAGTATGCTACGAGTAGGTATATCTCTTTCGATCCGTTGCCCCTGCAAGAAGACGGATCGAAATGTAGTCAAAACATTATCAAGTGGAAGTGACGTAGCAAGCGTGATAATGATCCATCATGAAGATGATGATGCTCAAGACAAAAACTGGCGCAAGGTTCAAGGAAAGTAATTAATTTTACTGGTGATGATAAGGTACATAAAACAAAAAATACTGTAGTTTTGTATTAGAAACGAAGACCAGAGCTTGCGCAACCCTCTGATCCTGTCAACAATAAGTGTTTTTGGTCAATAAGTTACTTAGAGATAAAATGCCAAGGGCAAATATTCGCCAAATTTAAATACTTCAGAAAATAAGATTCCTGCAAATTCAAAAACGAGTGACTATGTTGCTCTTTTTCTAAACAGTATTTAACCCTAACCTGAGCGATTGGAATTCAAGAACTGTTCTCACTTATTTCAAAATCATAATTCAGAATCTGGCTCCGAAGGTTCTTGTGCGTTAAATATAAAACGTAGTTCACTGCCTTTGTCTATGGAATAGCTCTATGGTGGGCCGGGCTTGTTTAAGCAAGTCGGAACAGAAGCGTTTATCGACTTGCCGAGGCGGCCAGAGTGTACGCCGATTAACTGCTACTTCTATAGAGATGTGTTTACCACCAACAATTTTTGACGAAGTTTTAGAATCAACTTAACTAGTACTCATCATTACTTAGTTAGACTTTTCAGAATAGGAAACCTCACGTGCAGCGGAAGTTTGGGGACTGGAAAGTCTTTCAATCATTTGTTCACATCAGGCATACAATCGTCCATATCTTTTTTTTTATGTTGGCACAACAAAGTGGCTCCACTCCACCTGATCGTAAGTGAAAAGTAGAGCCCAAATCGCGGCGGCAACGAACAGGAGACAATCAGTTTCAATCTAAATATTTTTCAAACTGAAATTATAACCACTCACTCGCTTCTGGCGGCTAGAGTTACCAACTTTGCGCACCCATGAACTGACACTGGTAACTAGAGGAACCAAGCGGAGTACGCGCGCATTTTCGTTTGTAATATAAAAAGGGCTACATAGATATGGTATAAATTGCAATAAAAATACGGACTACCAACATAGCAATATTTAAAAAGTGTTTAAGTGTAGTGGAAACAAGTAAAATATTATTATCTGTGTTATTTTCCGAAGTGGCGCTAAAGAAAAAGTTGTGAAAAGATTGCGGAGCGTACGAAAATGTCGTGAGTATTAAAATTTATGTATTTCTACTTGTATTATACATCAAAATACTCAGTGTTTATTGTTTTATTAGGGAACAAATATATTTTTGACATATTTGCTATAAATAAACAAAAAATCGCATTTGCAATCAATAACTCGGTAGATTTTTGAGGTAGTTCGTAATTAAATGTCTCACATTTCTCTTATATACAAATATTTTTGACATTGCTTTTAGTAATTAAATAGCGTAACTATTAAGCTTCAAGAAAAGGTGAAATGTTTATATGAACTCTCTTAGAATAAACAGGATTACCGAATAAAACAAGAGTCAGTAAATAGTTAATGCCTACTAACTAGAATGACGGCTCCACGGCGGCCAAAATTCCGCGAAATCTGCGATCGTTTTGCGGAAGCAAATAAGGCATGGTACACACGGACCATAACTCAGACTTATTCAAAAGTTTTTATCGTCCTTATTTTATTAATATTTTGTTTTCACTTAGATATTATTATTTTATAGCTATTTTTCGAGTTTATTATTTTTGTACTATGCGTATATACAGGGTGGAAATTCTTTTTGGGTCAATGAGTTACTAGATCCAGAGTAGCTACGCGAAAATGGTCTTAGAAAACCTTACCTCGATTTTAAATTAATGAAGATTGGTGTTTACATATTTTGGGAAAAACATACAGGATGCGAGAAAATGGTTATTTTTGACAAACTTTTTTTTAAGTCAATCGATCCTGTTTCTGTTTAGGATCAAAAGCTTGTATGAGAAATTCGAAATGGGAAGGCCGCAAATCAAGAATTAAAATTCCCATACAAATTGAATAAAAATAAAAAAATAAAAAAAATTCATGAGTGATTTTATTAATACTAATTGATTCCATTCCTATTTAGTACCAATAGTTTCCTAAGGGTCAACTTATGGCAATGTACAAAAAAGCTAAAATTTCAGAAAACGGTTTTCATACATACTATGGGAATAAAGTGAAATTTTAATTTTGATTATTACTGTTTAAATAATGTTGCTAATGTTTTCATACAGTATTATTATCATTTAGTACAGGAGAACTAATTAGTGTGACAGATAATGTATCAGTTTCCCTTTTCTCCCATAGTAAATGTATGAAAACAGTTTTTTTTTTTTGGATTTTTTGTATATTGTTGGAATGGAAGTTGACTCCTAGGAAACTATTGATACTGGAAAGGAATGGAATCGATCGGCATAAATTTACATATAATTTTAATACAATTTAACATAATATAATAATTTATATAATTTTTTTTATATAATTTAACATACGGATATTTTAATACAATTTGTATGGGAATTTCAATTCTTAATTTGCGCCTCTTCTAGCCGATAAAAATTTTTAGTCCTATTCAAGTTTTTGATCCTATGCAGAAACAGGATCAAATGACATCAAAAAAAGTTTGAAAAAAATGGCCATTTTCTCGCAACGTGTTTTTTTTTTCAAAATCTGTAAACTTAATTTTCATTAATTTGAAATCGAGGGAAGGTCTTCTACGATCATTTTCGCGTAGCTACTCTGTATCTGGTAGCTGCCCACACTGATCCAAAAATAATTTCCACTCTGTATGTAAAGTGATAAGTTAGCGACCATGCTTATTAGGAGATTGTTTTTTTTAATAATTTCTGCTCAATTTATTAGCAAAAAAATATTTTCTGTTTTTTCTAGTCTTTTGTGCTTATTGCATAGTTTTATTGAGGTTTATAAATTTTAGAAAAAAAAGAAGCGGACGAGTTCACTGGAGTAAAAATGTAACTGAAGAGCTACTTTCACCGGCCCCACCACAACCTGTACCAGCTACTCCTGTTCCTGGACCGAGCACTAGGTGAATTTGGTCTGTATATTTTCTTATGTGAATAATCAAATCACATTGACTTTTATTTATTTTATATAAGTCATAATAGCTTTGCTTTGTTGCAGGACATAATTATGAAGAAAAATAGGAAATCTGCGTCTCACTCTTTCCTAGACAAAAAAAGAGTGAATTTGAGAACGGAGGCCAGAAATTTGTACGAGGGCAAGAGGACAAAACAATCGAAGCACTTGTTGTTGCTCGATGCCCCACCACATGCACTAATGAGGTTCTTAATTTACTTTTGATGTAAAAGAGAAGTATAATAAGCTCCCATTACTGATTTTGTACGAATTTTTCGGTTCCGTACATAAGAAATTGAAAGCTCCTGGAGCATGCCTAGTTGAGAAGCAAGCAATATTATTGTAATTTTTCTCATATTTTTCAATTTTGTTTTCAGGAAGTAGTCTCCAATGACATCTAAATGTAGGCTAGGCTTGGAATGCCTCAAACGCCTCCAGCTCGGAAACTGAAAACATGCCTAGTTCAATATGTATGACTTGGTTAAATAAAGTACATAATTCTGACATAAATCCTTGTTTTCTTTCACGCATAGTCATTAAACGTTATGTCTTCCAATTCCAATGAGGGTTTTCGACATTTTTTTGCCACCAGGCGGCGCTAGAGTAGGCGTCTGGTCCACACAGCTGTCAGGTCAGATTCATACTATTCATAGGCACCTGGACATAAAATATTGAAATTCTATTTTATTTGGAAGAGTATTGATTTTGTAATGGATTACGAATAATACACGGTCGTCGAACTGAAGACTGAGCGCAAACAGGCGCGTAAAGTCACTGGTATTAAAAATAATTATTATGACTTTGTTAATTTCATGGGAATTGACTTGGAACATTTTTTTTATTTATTTATTTTATTTTATTTTATTTATTTTTCATATTAGCTACTATCCTTACTTTTATTTATTTTAGAAAACAATATTCCTAAAGTAATGGTTTTCAGAATAAATAAACCTATAAATATTTTGAAAATTAAATGCGCGTATTAATTTTGACAATTCGTCAAAACTCCCGCTCAGTGCTGCCATCTCACCTCCCCATAGTGGCAGAAAAAGTATCAAAAACCCTCGTTGCAGAACATAATATTGTGTTGTAGCAATGAAATACTTAGGCATGACAATGAAATATATTTCTATGAACATACCATACCCGATAACTAAAATAAAGAAAAAATCATAAATTAACAATTATAGTGCAAAATAAAGTATTATTATTACTACCTACTGTGGCCTAGTACCACAGACGACGACATAATATACAATCATGCTTGAATTATAATATAAATGCATACCTACTTATAGGAACCACCCATAACTCAGGAACTACATAAAATATTCGTGATAAATACACAAATAATATTCTCTACCATTTTAAATATTTACAGTATTTGCAATAGCAATTTTGGATTCGTTTGTATTTATGTAAGATTATTAGGTGCAGTTTGTCCACTCTAGAAACGTCTTGTTTTTAATGAACGTTAACATAATAATAAAGGGTTATCAATTCAAATGGGTCAGTATGGAGGTTTTGAAAACCATAGCAGATAGCGAAATCTTTTCTTAGGAACCATGAGATCGATTTTCGTGGAAAGAAAAACTACATTCATACACTTACAAAAATACGTGTACTCGACTCAGGATTCGAACCTACACTTTTTAAAAATAATATTTCGTTATTTTGATTTGGGTATCGGTTGTGTTGCTCTGAAATAGTAAATGTCACTAAGAAACATGATAAAAAACTCCAAAAATCCATGAATACTTAGATTGAGTTTCCAAGCTAGAGCGATTTTCCGTCCTCAGAAACCCCTTTAATCGCCGAAATTAAAATTTAAGAATGGCTAGCTTAAAGGTATAATGGGCATTTTCATTTCTAGGGACAATCAGCGCGAGATTAAAAAAAGCTTAACTTCAGTCAGGTTTGTAACGACAATTAAGTATAAACTCTTCATGAATTTTAAATTGATTGGTGTTTTTTATATTCTTATATCGCTTAAAGCTTAAAAAATTAACACCAACATTTTTGTTTTTATCAATATTAAATGCTTAGTCGTCGTTACAAACCTGACTGCAGTTAGGCTTTTTTCAATCTAACGCTAATTGGGTGTCCCTAAAAGTGAAAATGCCCTTATTACACCTTTAAACGACCAATTATTGAGTTTAGGTACGTATATAAATAATTGTATTAGTATTAGTACATATTTATTTGCGATCTCGGAAACTGCTCAATGATTTGAACAAAAAATAGAAAGGGGTTTTATTGGACGAAAAATTGTCCTGGTCTCGTCTCATCTCTGAGAAAACGTGAGTTTTCAATTTCATGTATTTGAGTTTTGCTTGGTGGACCATTTTATAATAATTTTGAGCTTTTTAATATCATTACTAACATTATTAACAACTTATCTACAACACATTAAATATAAAACATTAATAAGTTATATTTTTGTTCAGTTCAACAAAGTCAACATTAATATTATATTATATTATTGTATTGAAGCAGCGCGCTCGCGTAAATACTTGTGTGTTCTCGGCCTAATGGCCTTGAACATGGCGGGCCGGCGAGCGGGCCAGTGCCGCCATCTTGTTTTCTTTCTCAGTTGACTTTCTAGGCGCGACTTTGTATGTTTGTTTACATTTAAATTATTTAAATTTGTTGATATAATTATCAGTAATTGCTTATTATGTGCCGGTTATTGTGTAGTGCATACTGTGACGCGTTCATAAAACGTGGTAGTGTTGTTTTAAGTTATTTTTTGTGCTTGTGATCTTGTTTACAAATTCGGTTGTCTTCCGTGAACCGGCAGGGTACGTAAATACGTTGTTATTTTGCTATTATTTCTGCTATTACGGACTCAAATGTATAAAATAAGGTTTTAATAGAATGCCTGTTAGTGCTTTATCCTGTTTATGACTATATTTTGAGTAAATAAATCTCCAAATGACCAATAATATCTCTATGTAACTGACGGTTTAATATCGCACATTTGTTCTGACTTAAGCCTGCAATCAAATAAGTTTTTCTCAACATCTTTGTAAGAAGCTTCTTTAATTGTTTGGTATTATCCAAAAGACAATGTAATATTCTTTCAAATGAATCCAAAAAACATATACCTTATCGCTTTAGATCTTTTTTAAAAAATCGTTTACTGCAGAAAGTTTGTATAAAATTTGTATGCGTCTAATTTGCGTGCGTTTATTCATTACTTTTATTATAAAAGCCAGATTAATGGCGATATAACTTGATGACTTGTTTAATGTTTTTTACAGTGTTAAAACAATTATCGTAATTGCTTTAGTACAAGCAAAGTTATCCAACTTTAAATCGAACATGATTTCGCGCCATTCCGACGACAAACTGTCAAAGCAATCTGGGTGACGTTTTCTTAATTTCGAAATCGAGTGAGTGGATAAACATCCATCAGAAATGTAAGATAACACAATGGCTACTTATTGTTAGTTAAATACAAGAAAATCGTAAAAAAAATCTAGGTACTAAAGAAGAAGAAATCCTGTCTATGTTCAACTGTGGACGTTTTTTGGCTGATATGATGATAATGATGAAAGAATTTCAGGATTTGAATAAATTTTTCTCTTCCTCTTTTCCCATGTATAACTGACATACGCCAGGGAATGGTTTTCCTATTCTTTCATTGTTTCTTTCGCATGTTGAGCGACTGAAATAGCAACAATAAGGAAAATAGTGTAAATTTTCTTTGGTATATATATGACATTTAAATAATGTAATTTACACAGAAGCTATTTAATAGTGTGACATGAACAAGGAAAATATAAATATAACGCAGACAAATATTAAAAGGGTAAAATATTCTAAATATTAGACGACATATATTTAGGTACCTACTAAAGAAAAAATACCTCCTTCACCAACGTCCGAGAGGATCGAACCCACGGACTCAGGTTTCGTGGCTTGATCAAAAACATAAGAGAAACATATCAAAAATTAACAACAATTTTATTTGTTCTACAAAACCTTGTAAAATATTATTTCATCGCAATAATATCTCCTTAACAAAACTATCAATGGAGTCATACCAAAATACCATTGTCATAGTTTACCTCCTCCTGCGACATACACGGGTATGTGGACAGATCTCGGACCGATAGCGAGTTGTCGGCACCGCCGAGTCATTGAACGAGTTGAGCCATATTATTCGAAGTTAACTCTGCCTTTTAAGATCCATACTATTTTATATTGTGTAAAAATACGATAATGCGTAAAAACATAAAATTATTCTTTCGCGACAGTTCATGTTTATAAAATTTCAACACCTATTTCCATCGGTCCATCTCCATGCCCGAAAAGACTTCCGGATCTGGTACAGAAACTCGTAAGTAACGATAATTGTTAAAATAAGTACAGGGATAACCTGGATAACAACCATCAAGCCTTCACGAAAATAGATCCTTAAGTATGTTACTATGATGTACCTAAGTAAAACTTATGTCTATAATCCCGTTTTCAAACTCACCATACGTCAATTTGGAATTACGAGTATGTCGGCAATTTGACAAAAATAAAAGACAGAAAGAAAGAAAGAAAAACATTTATTCGAGACAAGAACACAGTACAAACAAAACAAAACAGTAAACACGAAATTTTGTCCCTAAATGGCCAAAGCTCAGCATTTTGCCAGCAGAGCCAGCGCTGGTCTTCCCTTTTGGCCATCTGAGTTAGCCAAAATACTGTAATACTTAAACGGATCACCAAATTACTTAACGGAGCACAAAAATCGGTTTCGATCCACATAAACTAATAAACGGAAAAATAGATAGACAAAACACACCTACTTAACATGTTTGTATCAATGTTTCACGAAGTCGGTTCGGTCAGGTCTAGAGGTGTGCGCCGATGGCCAAACCATCGGCGGCGGCCGCCGGTCTGAAAATGGCCGGCGGCGGCGGCGTAATCGGCGTGATCGGCGTAATGAAAGACACAAGTTAAAATTTTATAAAGAACGGGTTTATTCAAAATTTCTAGACAAAACAAAACGAAACATAAAGGAACTCAACATTTTTTCTTCTATTTAAATATTTTAATGACAATGAGATCAATAAATCAGTGTGCACATACTTTTTTAATAATTTGCCCAATTGGCGTGTAAGTCAGTAAGTGTACATTGTTTATAATTGTCGTAATTATTTGGTTTAAGACGTTAACAACACCCATATATGGTAGTAGTGGTGCAAACGTAAAGCCAAAACACGATTTAAGAAAATCGGTTCGATAGAAAATAATTAGTCTCAACCATGGCACCGCAGATGCATAAACGTGGTTCACAAACATCGCCGCCCAGGCGGAGAGCAACAGCCACCCGCAAAGAGTTGTCATCAAGGAGAGTACCCATATTTGTACCGGGAAGCGCCTGTAGCGCCGATTTGGGCCTCGACACGGCCATTAGACGCGCCTTCTCCACACCCCCAGTAACCTCCAAAAGACCGTCAAGCAGACGCCTCACCCTCACTTCATCCCATGACCGCTGATGTTCTGACTTATCCGGAAGTGCTGAGCCGGGGTTTACAGCAGACCACGCAGCCTAAGCTTCGGACGCGTACGGAATGGTTGCCTTGCCGCCGTCCATCGCAAAGATATGGGTGACTAGTTCTGCGACTCCGTTGGCAGACGCCATGCCATGAAGGCTGGCAGGCACACATCCCGCGCTCGCCTTATTCCCAATACACCATCTCGAACAGGGAGTGAAGCTTGATCCCACTGTCCCATGTCGAGAGACACATATAACAGGGAGAGTCCCTGTTAAATGTGTCTGAAAGATTACGTTTTTGAACAGGGAGAGTCCCTGTTAAATGTGTCTCTCCTGTGGGACCGAGTCAAAAGAGTCTATATCTCCAGAGTAGAGCCACGCAGGAATGGTACTTAAAAAATACGTTAGTTTCGGGACCGCGAAACAAAAGCGCAGAAGGATGAGTGCTAAATGGGCTGGCAAATCCCGAAGCCTATCTCTAGCTAGAAAAGCAGTTGCCTGCGTTCTTCAAAAGCCTCAGGAATAGCTTCTGGGAAAATTTGTGCCCCCAAAAGGCTGAAAGATTACGTTGACAAATGTACCAGGCCAGGTAACAAGGCACCAAAAGAAGAGAAAGATCAGGAAGAATCTGGGCTACAGGGAAAGAACTCGCACTTGGCTGCATTAACTTCACACCCCAGCTGTTGTAACTGGGGCAAGAGGGTCAACAGATCTCGCTCGACGCGAAAAGTGCTACCAACAGCTATCGGCCGGACTCCACCGTCCTTTTTCACTAAAGCGCAGAGTGAAGTGACGCTCCGTAAATAATGGGACACACGTTAACATAAACTTGACCACTCAGTAAAAAGTTACATAATTTTGTTGAACTCTCGAGTAAACGAAAACCACTAAGTAAGCTCCTTTAAAACTGCCAGACGAATTCCGTCCCGTCCGGCCGCAGAACGGTTGTAGAAGGAATTAATTGCACGAACAACGTCCTCTGCCTTGACCTCGAGAGCTGAAATAGATCTGTCCGGTTCAAGTGAAAGCACAAGAGGTCGAGATGGGGGTGGGTGCTTGGACTCCAAAGTTGCTAGGGTTTCGGGGCCTGACGGTGCAATAGTGTCATCTGACATAAGTAACTGGACAGCACCCCTGAGATCACCCTCAAACATTTTGGACTGTATGGTCTTAAGTACTGTGGGTGCTTTCGAAGACGCCGACCCCTGCTGCGCGAAACCCATAAAACCACTCGCTAAGTCGATGTTGCGCTTTACTTTAGCCGTAATGCCCTGGCCACCACATTGGTCTAAGGCGACCGCGACCGCGGCGAGCGGGGCGGCGAAAACGGTCTAAGCGGTGAGCATACCACGACAACGCAGTTGTCTTAGGGGCATTGAGCGAATGGGACGTAACCAAAGGACGCAAAATGTCATAATCAAGTGGTCTTTCAGTGTCTCGAAATTATTGTTTATAAATTATTTTGTAAGCAATCCTATTTAATTACAATAATATTAAACTTACCGCTATGATTTGGAAAAATGTTCTTTTATTTCTTCCCATAACCATTTTATTACATGCCGCAACTTTTGTTGCGTGCCGTGCCATCCCTAATGCCCTGGCCATGACATCAGTCTAAGGCGATTGGCTAAGGCGACCAGCAGCGAGCGAATTAAACAAAATCAAGACCGCTAAGGAAGCATGCCACGACAATTCGCTGTGGGCTAAATCGCGCGCGAATTTACTTGCGCGACCGGCTAAGGCGACCAGCGGCGCGTCGGCCGGCGAGATTAAATGCACTGGCGGTTTGAGCCATGCCACGACTTCGAGCGGCGCGAACGGTCTTAGCGGCGGCACGTATCGGGCGGAATTTTAAAGATCAAAATATTTTGTTTTATTCGCTCCGCGATTTTGGACACAGAGGCGTTTATAAGTAAAATTTTAAATAGGCCTGCCTTGTGGATGGCACAGCATTCGCAACACAAGTTGCGGCATGTAAAAAAAACGGTTATGGGAAGAAATAAAAGAACATTTTCCGAATCACAGCGGTAAGTTTAATATTATTGTATATTAAATAGGATTGCTTACAAAATAATTTATAAATAATAATTTCGAGACACTGAAGGGCCACTTTTGATAATGACATTTTGCGTCCTTTGATTACGTCCCATTCGCTCACCGCTTAGGCGCTTAGACCGTTGTCGTGGCATGCTCACCGCTTAGACCGTTTTCGCCGCCCCGCTCGCCGCTGCCGCGGTCGCCTTAGACCAATGTCGTGGCCAGGGCATAAGGCCTATTTAAAATTTTACTTATAAACGCCTCTGTGTCAACAAAATATTTAGACTTTAAAATTCCGCCCGATACGTGCCGCCGCCGCTAAGACCGTTCGCGCCGCTCCAAGTCGTGGCATGGCTCAAATCGCCAGTGCGTTTAATCTCGCCGCCCGCCGCGCTGCTGGTCGCCGCCGCCGGTCGCGCAAGTAAATT
>JALPQI010018887.1:0-26261 GCA_025490895.1 Thaumatotibia leucotreta
AGAAGTCGTTTTTGACAGCTCACAATAGTGTTGTGAAACGCTCGATTTTACCGTCGTAAAATTTTCAGTCAAGTGCGAAAGGGCGTTAGATCTGGTACTTGCCATTGAAAAAGTTTAATTAAAAAAGTGTTAGGTAATCCGAATTAAAAAAGTGTTTGGTAATCTTACTTAGAATCATTAGCAGGCAGCGAAACTTTGGAGCCGGTGACGTCATAATGACGTAAAGTCGCATTTAGGTAAGATGTTTTATAGGACGGATAGGACGTGACCTCTATAAGCGTTAATAGACGTTCGAATATGGTCCACTCCGCACCGCGAACTTGGTCCGGTCCGTACGTGCGCTCGACTCGCCACACCATCGCACCGTTCAAAAACGGTCCAGTGCGTTTCGTGCTACCAGACAGTGATCACGTCGATATGCCTCCGATTTTATCCAAAAAAGCTAAAATCGCATTAGTTGTGGCAACTATCGTCGCTACAACACCAATTAATAAGGAGAAAAAAAAAAGAAAAGAATGGGCAAAATTTTATTTAAAAGACAGAGAGTCATATAGTCATATGCGACTTATTAGAGACCTCGAATTTTACATGTCACATTGTTTACAATATTATTATTACATACATAAACAGAAAATAACATTATTATCCATACTAATATTTGAAAAATAAATAAATAATAATAATTACATTTTGGCACATTATTATTTATGAGACACTGTTATGTCTATAAATTTCATAAATACCCGAAAATTTACGAATTGTTTGTTTACTTTTAATTAATTACCTACAAGTAAGCGCTGTACGGTGCGGTGACGCCGTCCACACGAGCGAACTTGGTGCGCACCGCACCAAATCCTGTGGGAAAACCATCGAACCGACCGCACCGTCAATAATAATAATAATGTCGGCGGACCGCTGAACACACCATCGAATTTGGTACGGAGCGGACCAAGTTCGCGGTGCGGAGTGGACCATGTTCGAACGTCTATTAACGCTTATAAGCAAAATTCATAGCAAACCACTCCCAACCCACGTTGGCAAACTTGCGTGCTGCTAGCTCAGAGTGCAATGTAGATATGCCAAATAGAGAAATGCCGTAAATACATTATATAAACTCACTAAAACCATTTATTAAAATCAGAGCACATCTAGGTGATAAATAACGTAGTGGTATATAAATTATTATTCTACGAAAAATAAAATTATACGTGATTTTATAATTGAATTTGTAATTATTATGTGCTTACTATTATT
Organism: Thaumatotibia leucotreta; assembly: GCA_025490895.1. Lineage (NCBI taxonomy): Eukaryota > Metazoa > Arthropoda > Insecta > Lepidoptera > Tortricidae > Thaumatotibia > Thaumatotibia leucotreta. The sequence continues at coordinate 1,255 of JALPQI010018887.1, forward strand.
TTAACATAATTTTAATTTTTTATTTATTTTTATGATGTAACTAGTAAGTGATTTGGTGTTAATACTAGCTTATGTGAATTTTAATTGAATAACAATTATGACATTTATCTGGTTGTCAAGTTCCACACAGTCTGTAAAGCCGCGTATCCACCGGGCACACGGGCTCGCGAGGACCTGTCGAAACCATGACAAACTTTTAGAAAATATGTGCGTACCTACTATTATAGCAATTATTCGTACCTCCATAAAAAAAGGTTTACTTATTTATAAATTTCGATTGACGTATCGGTAAATTGCAGCAACAGCAGTAACATCACTATTCCGTTCAGGCAACAATGAAGTTTGACATTTGCTCCATTATACCAACTGTCAAATTTTTACAGAACTTCATGTGCAAACAAACGTCAAAAACGACTTCTTACGATGCCTCTACTGTACTCTTATTTTACATAGAATTAGAGTCGATCGCAAAAATCAAAGCATGTGAGAGGTTAGGAATCTTTAGAAATTTGTAGTTCGCTGATCTTAGTGTTTAGTATTTTACATGTTATTATATGTTGCAGAAATAATAAACGTAGAAAAATATTAAATGAATGAAATTTAAAAATAATATTATGCACCGGTGGTGGATTATGCTTAATTAAAAATATAGTTTTGTATAAACAGTTTATCTTTTATAATAAATGAGTTTTTTTATAACGACAGAATCAGATATCTTTTCTCTGTCTAGCCAGAATGAAGAACATTTAATTTTATTTGATATTTTCTTAGGTTACGATGATAATTCTGGCAGCCTAGTGAAAAGGGTTATAAATCGAAATTTGCCACTTTACAGGAGAGCCAAAAAACGATTGGCGGTATTATTCAAAATTACTGTGCCGAAATGGCTTAAGAATTAGAATAACTTTAAATGTACTTTGAGTAAATACAATGCGCTCTTTCACATGCCGTCATTGGTTTATGGCTAAAATCAATAGTTTAAAAAAAAATTACTTGTACCCGCTGAAATAAATGCTATTTAGAAATAAAACCAAATTTGTACCCCTTTTCACATATATTGGACATTAGTGAAAACGGGTATACATTTAACTTATTTTATAATAACTCTTTTTGAGATGTACTTTTACGAAAAAAATTTAGCTAAGTTTGTTTGCGAAATTAATTTTAAAGGCATAGCATGTACGTATACAATATAATCCTAAAAAAAACGACTTATACCATTGTGCACAAAATGTTAGTAACGTGTAAAAGGGAATAACAAGATTTATATTAATCACTTTATTCAATTGTATCCAAATTCTATGAAATAAGTTACACTAATAAAAATATTTCTTTTTACCATTTATTATTAGAAATTATTTCCTTGAATTTGAAAAATATTACTTCTTTTCAACAGCCAAAACACAACGCATCATAAAATGAAATGTTTTTAAATTTCATAGTACCAAACAATAGCATAATGTACCATTTATTTATTATTATCAAAATCATGTCATAATAATTTTTATATCATGCCTTATTTTGCTAACACGGTACTCGACAAAAAACCTAAATAGTACAAATAGTCCTACTGTCCGAATCATAACTTTATGCCCTGGCTGGATGTCGTGCGCGCAGCTAGGTAGGTACGTTCCGTAACGCCTGAATGGCAATTTTGTATCTTATCGAGTCACCTAAAATAACATACTATTGAAAATCAATATTTTATTTTTAAAAACTATTGTCTATAGCCTGTTCGAAATAAGCATAAATAAAGCAAAGCACGACCGAAGGGAGTGTTTTAAATCGACACGATTTACGAATTACCAGGCAAGATATAAACGACTCCTCGCACTAGTGTGTAAACAAGTTATTTCAGTTATTTCGGATAAAAATAGTGACGTTGCATTGCAGTACTCTGTATGGAATCTTAATAAACAGACTTTAATCGACGAGTATGAAAAGCCTGTCACTATTATGTTCTATCGATTATAATTCTTATAAAAATTGTATAGGTAAATATAGGTACGATCAACTTGAATTATTGTGGTAATAATACATTAACTTTATTAATTTCATTAGTAGACAATTTAAAAAAAAATATTGTGATAATATTGTTTTCATTATGTTAGCATTCGTAAAAAGTGGCATGGTTTCCGGATGGCTGTTTTGAAATTTGTTCTAATCACATGTTTCTGGAGTAATATAGATAAAGCAACAGCCATAGAACAGCAGCAAATACTCGTACAAGGCTATTATAGCGCGCTTTCTATATTACCTCGATCATTAAGTAAAATTGTAACTACAATTAAAAAAAAAAAGTATTTGCGTTAGGTCATTTAAAACTGTCAACACGAACTAATATTACTAACATAGGTTTTAACAAATAAGCAGCAGAATTTAACAGCTTGAATTTGAAAAAAAAAAATACAATCATACTTAATGAAATTATTAACCACTAAGTAAATAAAATTTTAAAAATTAACAATATTTTCAACATTGTGTATATATAATTTATATAATTAAGTTTTATATAATTGGATAGTTTCTTGTCAAATTTCTGCATACCAGAAAGGAAACAAAATGTATAATTAATTAATTGAAATCCTTAATGATTAATGATAATAGTAATATCAAATAATTACCAATTTAAATTAATGTATTAATTTTAATGATAAATATAGGTAGTTTGAACATAATGTATTTCTGAACATAATTTGCATGTCGGATGACGACAGGATACCTGCTTCCGAAACCGTGTTGTACCTACTATCTGTACTTGTATATCTGTGTGTCCTTAGCAAATAAAATATCTTTATCTTTATCTTTTATCTTTATAACGAAACTTAGTGTAAAAGGGTACAACTTAGTACAAATCCGTCAATTTACTGGTGTTAAATGTTAAGTACCTAATACTTTTTAAATTAGTGCAAACGGATATAGTTCCCGCAAATGGATTGTATCACATGTAAAAAACTGTAATTCTAAGTGATTAAAGTCGACTTGTCGGTAACAACATAATTTTATTCGTGAATATGATTTATGTCGAATTGTATCTCAAAAAATGTTTTTATCGTTCGTGTAAAGTAATTTAAATACACATGGATCCTCATTATCCAAGTGACCATCAAGAGAATATGAGTAGTTATAGCGTTACACACAACGAAAATCCAAACGCGTAAAACTTAGCTACACTAATACCTTTTGTAACTTTACAACGTTATACTTTTTTTGTTAGTAAGAATTTATTTCAACTTATACCTGACACTGCATGGTCATTTGTGTTAGTTATACCATATTACACGACCGTAACTCTGTCAATTTACGTGATATCTTAGATCCTTTTACACCAACAGATGCCTTTTTTTTAATTTTTTGGTATACTTAACTCAATTTGGCCAAAATTCGACTTATACCCCTTTTCACTAGGGTGCCAGAATTAATCATGAAATAAAATTGTTGTTTCGGATTATATTGCTTATATTAATTAGTTTGATAATATCCCGGTATTTCGAATACTTTATAGTTCTATAGGGTACGTGGTCTACATGCCCTTATTTCACCATAATAACAGGTGCAACAATTGTAAAATATCACTGTTACTGACGTCACAGGCTTCCGTAGGATACGACTACCGCTTACTATCGGACCGTATGCTGTTTGCCACTGACATAAAATTATTACTAATAACATTATTACATCGTTAATAAACTTATTTTTACTTTTGGAAAGTCGTGACAATTGTCACAAGGCTTAGAACAATATTCGTAAATTCTTGATAATAGGTTGGAGTTGGACCTGTTTCGGAATTTCGCTATAAATGTCGTAATTTTTGTGGCAGTTGTTATTTTGCTTCGCTAAAAAGTCTGTATTTATTGTGCATTTCTAAAAGTTCTTGCAATATATTTGATGTTGATGTCAAACAACCACACGGGCCACACGGCCCGTTCGATGATAAGTGTTAACCGTAGCCTATGAGCGCCTGCAAATGTTACAATTGTCGCACTTGTCACCATAGTGAAACAGGGGCCAAGTGACTGACGGCACATGTCAAAATAAGTGACATAAGGATTATAATAAAAGTTGCATCTTGCAATATACTTGTTCAGTCAACTCAAAAACAGAAAGAATTATGACAGTATCTTAATAAAATTACTAATTTTTAACTTAAATAAGCTTTCGCGAAAGCTGAGTACGTGGGTTCGATCCCCACCTCGGACGTTAGGTGATCTTGTCGTTTTTCTTTGGTATATTATGACATCTAATATTTATAGTTTATATAGTATTAAGTAGTATGACTAGGTACTGGAGAAAAATAAAAAATACTAATCAAAATATTTAGTTAATAAATAATTCGATTTGCGTTTTCGCGATACGTTAATAACCTTCCCTTAAATTTAACGAAAATCTAAAGAACACCCTGTATTTACTTGAAAAAAGACAAAACAAACATTTGTAGAGACTTCAGTAACTAATTAAAATGCAATCTGCGTTCAAGCTATTCGCGAACAGCCATTTTCTGTTAGCACTGTAGCCGAACCATGAGTTGCAAGGTAACGTTTACGCCAGCGTACTCGATACGTAAAGTATTCCATCATATACATGCACACACACACGCACATTAAGTCAAAGTCAAATGATTCTTTATTCAAATTCAGCTATGCTATTCTCTTATTCACACATTCGACGCTGCGTTCGTCAACGAGCTCGACGACGAGACAGCCTTCACTTCGCCGTAGAGCGCAGCGCTGCGAAAAACGGCATTCACTAACATAGAACAGCTCTTCGTCGAACTGTAGGCGGTAACTCTCGACGCAGTGTAGTTCCAGCTCACGCCGCATTCGTCGCCGAGCGCTAGTGTCGTTTAAAGTGCATTAGTGAATACCATTTTTAGGCTCGACGCTGCCGCAGCGCTGACACAGCGCTGTTAGCAAGGTGGTTTCCTTAGAGAATAACACTGCAGATAGCAACAAACTCGTTTGAATGGTCTAAGTTACACATTAAGGTGGATTTATAGTATGCTCATTCTATCCCCCACTCTACGAAATCAACGAATTCTGATGAATCACGTTTTGAGTAGCCTCCAAATTTCGTCGAGTGGGGATAGAATGAGCATTCGCTCGTTTAGTGTAAATCCTTTTCAAAATTAAGATTACTTCCGGTTCTAACCCTACACCACTGACCCGAGAAGAACCGGTAAGAAAATTATATATTACACCAGTAATATTTAAGAATCATAGTTTTAAACATGTACCTATATAATCATTATTTGTTGCTGTTGTATTCTGGCCATTTTTTTCCTGCCGCGTTATTACTTTCTCTCCCTTCCGCGTATATTAGCGTGTTGGTGCGAGCGAGAGATCGAAAGTAACCCCTTATTCATAAAAGTCTCCTAACTTAGCAAGCCCCTAAGTATAGTTTGTCTCTTTCGATCTTATGAATAATGTCTATAAGAGCGAATGGGACAAACAATACTTAGCGGTCTGTTAAGTTAGGAGAAGTTTATGAATAAGTGGGTAATGCCGAGTGAAAATCACTACCACAGCTCACAGAAAGCACACTGATGGATTGGAGCGAGCGTGATAGACTGCGTAAAGGTGCGTTTAAACCAAAAGAGCATTCGCTGTTCTAACCTCCCACTCTACGAAATTCGATCGGTACACAAAACGTGATTGGTTGATTTCGTAAAACGGGCGCTAGAATAGCGAATGCTCTTTTAGTTTAACCGCACGTTACGTACCTATCGAATAAACGCCAAACGTCAAGCTACATTGGCGTATTCAGCACGTGGACGTACACATGTGCGTGGCGTGCGATACGTTGTAGAGTATGTAAATATCATATTAGATGCCACACCACTTGCGTGGAGTGCACGTGCTCGTGACGTGCGAGCGGTGTGCTATATACTATGAAATTTCCGAGTTTACAACGTGTATCCCACGCATATGCGCTCGTGCTGCACACCACAGAACTATATCAGTTCTGTGCACATACATCCCGTGCGGCTAAGCCTTAAAGTAACCGATACTTACTTTATGGTACGGCTACTGATGTATAGAAAGCATGATAGACTACTTTACAGTACCGGTCAAAAGTTTAAGTTCACTCCATGATTTCGATACAAAATAGACTTTTGAGCAATATTTTTTTCATCACACTTGCTGCCTAAGCGCACCATTGTTTGCGCGCGCAGCGAGAGAAATAGAAAAGTGAAATTCCCTAGGGAGGAATAGAAATGTCAGTACGTCATTTAATAATGTTATTTCTTAAAACTTATTTTTTTGTCGGCAAGTGTAATGAAAAACATTGTATGTATCACGGTCGGTAAGCGGAATACTAACTCGAGTCATAAAAGCCCTCCACCTAACGGCGTCGGGCTTCTAACACTCTCGTTAGTAATTCCGTACTTACCTCCCTTGATGCACAATGTACTATTTTAAGTGTTAACAGCAAAATATATTTTCTTTCGATGTCTTTCTGATTCGAGAGCTATAATTTCCATAAAATCAGGACAATTTTATACTTCGGATCTGATAATAATTCTTACTATTTTTAGGCAAGGGAAGTTGTAATTTTTTGATCATCATTAGTATGAACATCGCGTGGGCATAACTACCAAAAGTTGCCTGAGTTGTCTGAGCTGTTCGAAAGTAACGGTTAATTAAAAAGAAATATCTCAATAATCAGTCGCATATTAATTAAAAACAAGTGTGAACTTAAATGCTGGAAAAATGATAGCCGAAAAGATCGATTTTGTATCAAAATCGTGTTGCGCACTTAAATTTTTGACCGGTACTGTACGTGTTTAGGAAACTAACGTAAGCGTTACTGGCCAACTCATGGTGCGGCTACAGGTAAAAGCGCCATTTTGGACGCGTTTCATACTCGTTCCAGCGAATTTCGCCGATGAAAGGAAAATGTTTGAAAACTTCCATTGTTTAGGGCGCGTAAAAATTTTATGAGCGCATAAATTATGGTACGATAATAATGCCGCTTCCATGGATGCTGTTGTGGCCGCTTTACGGGATGGCGAGGTCTTGCCTCGATTTAAATGAACCAAACATTCGAGTGTGCATTTCGGACCAATGCGTCAATATTAGCCGTGTGGTGACGGCAGTAAGAATACATTTATTTGTCATCACCCCAACTCCTCCTGCGGGTGTCGTAAAAGTCGACTAAGGGATTGAATTGTTACTGACCATTATTTGATAAAATATTGATGATGGTCAGCAGCGTCATCATAGTGGACGCATTACTGCGATCGCCAATCCGCTTGCCCAGCGTGACGATTATGGGCATTTACCTCCTAATGCGTCTATAGGCTAGTTAATAGGAGAGGCCTACGTCCAGCAGTGGACTATCATAGGCCGATGATGCGTCAATATGTGTACTAGATCAAACAATATACCATAAGTACCACATATTTGAGTGTAATTTTTCATAGAAAAAACCAAATTAAAAATTTAAAAAACCGACTTCAACCGGTTTCTCCAAGATTCCCGATTTGTTTCCGTCATTGGTTTCCTCAAATCCTACTTTCTGAATGCAAATTTTTAAAATGAATGAAAATTACCAAAAGCGCCATACATGTACCTATAACAATTGAAGAGATCCCTCGATTTCTCCAAGATCCCATCATCAGACCGCTACTTGGTGCCAACGGGACCATCTCGGGGTAATACACGTTCGATCACAAAAAGAAATTTTAAAATCGGTTCACTATTCTCGGAGATATCGGGTAACATACATACAACAAAAAAAAAAAAGAAAAAAAAAATCAGTCGAATTGAGAACCTCCTCCTTTTTTGAAGTCGGTTAAAAATACTCTACACACGCTGATTTCATATAGGTTTTTTTTTAATATTTACAGGATAAGTGATAACTGGAATCCATTTTAATATCCGATTGTATTGGGATTTCCCTGATTTATTACATACTTGCCTGTAGAATCCAAGCATAATGTAACCTTATTGCAGATAACTTCGTGGACATAAAATAGTAGATTGTTCAACGAGGGACTAAAACAGGCCATTATGACACGAGATATTTATCCACCCGAGCGTAGCGAGGGTGGATGTAGTTCGAGTGTCATCATGGCTGTTTAGTCCCGAATTAAACACTCTACTTTTCACTTAGAATGCGAGGAAAAAAACTACGTTAAAGAACAAATAAGAAACAAAAAAATTATATGTTCTGCGATGTCAAAACTTGCGATTTCTTCGGAACATGGCCACTTTACGATAAATTCGCAAACTTTTTCAATTTATATGGTTTAGTTGCAGTGTGGTTTTAAGCTTCTTAGATTTTTCATCAAAATATGTCAGAAATATGCCTTCCATAAATGATGTCGGTATTGTTGGTACCTACCTAATTTGCTTTCCAGTTTACCAATCCATAAAAGTTTGATACGCTTTTGAATATATTACACTAGATTTCGGCGGTAAAAGATTTTGCACCACCTCCTTTGCATTCTTCTTCATTCTGGAGTAAGGCGTTAATACTTCTTCATCGCATGACGTGACATCGTAAATTGTATAACTACGATTTGAACAATATTACTTATGGACAAAAACACAAAAAATAAGCAATCAAATTCGTTCCGCGTTTAAGTTTTTATCTGTATTCCTTTTTCGAAATATGACGCTTTGAATACTTGCATATTTAGCCAACCAATTGGAGCTAACTACATAACTATTTTGAAGCTAATTGGTTATTAAAAAATAAGTAATAAATTGGATTCAATCTTAATCATATATTAAACAAGTATTAAATATACATGTATTATCAAGAAAATAAATCGATTCTCCTTAATATTTTTTCACGATTGACATTTTGAGGTTATTTTAAATGTCAATATCCGTTCGTTCAAAAATCATAAACACTAGAAATGGCTGTTTAAGGGTTTCCAAAGTCAATTAAAAAAAAGTTTAGAGGTTGTATCTACGGCATGCACAAAAGTGGTCCATACTCAAGCACTGAAAATGGCGACTATCCTTTATTCTTGAACACCGTGAGTGTGGCTGTTTACGGGTTTCCAACGTCAATTAAAAAAATTTTACTTTAGTCCCTAGAGATTAATAAAGAGTTTTAGTCCCGATATGCAGGGACTAAAATAACATTTTAAGAGCATGAGAAGTGAAAAAGCCTCTTTTTCCATATATTTTTTGCAGTTTTTTTAAACTCTCTAAAATTTTTCTTCAATAAATCAATCTAACGATCTTTTTAATTTTTTTTATGAAGAAAATTGATACAATAAAAAAATGAAATCTGACTGAAATCTGATGTTAGAAAGGATTCTAAGGATGCTGTAAATATTCGAAAATTCTTTTTGAAATCGGCCCGTTAGCAGTATTTTATATGAAAATTTACACGTGCACCGTGACCGCAAATGTGCATTTCACAATTAGGTCTATACTAACAATTTTGAGTAACATGGATAATAGTTTAATATAAAATATTACATTTTCGATTTTATCATTAGGTCAAGTTTTATCAGAAGCGAATATTCGGCAAGTGCTGGCAATATTCACTGCTGAAAATATTATAATTATTATTGCCTCATTTGCTGACGATCGAGAAAATAAAATTTAAACGGAAAGTGAAATATTGGGGCAAATAGCGTCGTTTTGGGAGAACTTTAGGAGTTTATGTTGTTAACGGTAAGTTTGGGAGCATTTAAATGGCATTATTTGCACGCATTGCCTTATTTTCTTGGTTTATTTATCTTATAGATTTTATAACCATTTTTACTTACGATAATTTCAGAGCATTATAGAACATTAAAAAGATTACCTCCTTACTTCAGTCGGTAATGACCCTGCCTGCGAAACTGAATAAATATTTGTTGAGAGTTATATTTTATTATGTATTAAAGTATTTATATCGTCATCATCATAAACTTAAGAGCTATTTTCTTGTCGGTGTAGTATCTTCCAGCTCTCTCTGTTCTACAGGCACTTTGGAACTTTGATACGACACAACCTTCGCTCTTTCCTTCACTTGGTCCATAAAGCTTCGGCTTGGTCTGCCTTGTTTCTTGCTTTTTCATGACATAGGTGAATTTAGTAATGTCTCTTCTGGTTGAATGCTTTTTTTGCCACGGCAATTCGTGCCACAACGTCCGGTGTACCTTTGGTAACGAAGCTGCTAAGCTATTAAAATTTTTGAGCTTGGTATTTTGAGATTGGGATGTTATTCAAAACTATTGGGGGATGTTTAATTATGTTTTGAAACGGTCAGTGTTGAAATCTCCTTAGTGTTTATCTTTAAGCCGAAATCCCTAAAAACTGTGTACATTCGTACAATTAACTTTTCTAGATGTTTTGTAACGTAAGTATAAAATGTATTTTCTCGTCATTAAATTTTACCCTTTCTACATCTGCAAAGTATTTACAGGTCCCTTGTATATATCACGTCCACGCATTGCTATCATTTCTGTACTTATGTAAAAAAAAATTGAAATCCATAACAGGTTAAAATAAAGCTATATCAGAGGCGCTACATCCAGACCTAGTTTAGAACTAATCCACTTACCCAGACTCAGCGGTTCTAAATCTTCGTTACACTTCCAGTATTTCCCCAAAGAGCCGCTCCAATAAAACTGTGAGCCAAACAATAATACAAATATCGTGCAACCTTTGTAACTTGAACCTCGATGCGGGATATTTTAGGAATTTTTGATAATAGTTTAATAGAACTGTTAACAACAAATTTTGACATTATCTGACCTTTGTTTACATCATCATCATCAGCCTATCAGTGGCTTACCACTGCTGGACGTAGGCTTCTCCTATTAACTATGCGTATAGACGCATTAGGAGGTAAATGCCCATAATCGCCACGCTGGGCAAGCGGATTGGCGATCGCAGTAATGTGTCCACTATGATGACGCTACTGCCCATCATCAATCTTTAATCAAATATGGTCAATGACACTTCAATCCCTTAATCGACTCTTACGACACCCGCAGGAGGAGTTGGGGTGGTGACAAATGTATTCTTTCTGCCGTCACCACACGGCCATCTTTCTGCCGTCACCACACGGCCATACATTTACATACCTACTTGTAAATATTGTATTAGAGACAAATCCCTGAAAGTTACAGCCAGAACACGAAGAGTACGAACACCGAAACCAGTTTCAGTTTTTTTAATAGTTCTTTGACCGGGATTCCCGCTGTATTTATTAATGCAGAATAAACCAAACTATTTTGATACAGTCCTCTTAATTTTTCGTCCTTGTAGGATCCTAGCACTTACCTATGTTGAACAAATAAAAATCGTTGAGTCTTTGAGAACTTCAAACCCGTAACAATTTTGTCGCAACTAATACTTATCTTAGTAGGAAAATAATTGACTTGAAATTCTTATTACCGGGGTTTCTCTACACCAGAAAAATTACTATATTATGTATGACTGTAGAAATATGTTCATATAAGTTTGTATGTTTGTTAAGTTTTCTTAAGAACAACATCCTTATATCCACTTAGCGTGCAAATATTGTCAAAGGAAGGGTCCTAATATGGACATTTGGACCTCGCCCTTACAACTTTTAAGATTGCGTAACAGATTAGGCAATGATACCCGGGCAAAGTTGCGCAAATTATACAGTAATTAGAGTCTGTGCGAAATTGATGGCATCTCGCGGCAAGGTAAGTCCGTACATTTCACGAGCCATCAGTTCCCGGACAAACTCTACAACGATACGATAGTATTTCAATTCTGGACCCTTGGGATCCGTTTCGTGAACTTGGTCGTTTGAAGTGGAGTCCGGATTCAATTTTCACTTCATTAATAACATCCTTTAAACCGGTTTCAGACTTCGGTTTGAACTATTCTGGCATTTTTTTTGGGTTTTTGCAAGTTCAAAAAATAAGTTGTCCGTTTCACGAATCGATCACAATATTTTGTATGAAAGAGTCAATTTTTTTTGAGATTTCTGGGTTAGCTTCATAGTAAAAGTTGTTCATTATAACCTACCAAATCACCCCGTTCAAGATTTTCAGTGTCTCGTGTAACGAGTTGCATTCATATTACATTGAAAAAACTGATATTTACATTTTTTCGAATTAATATAATTAGTCGTAAGTCTCATAACTCCGATTTCTAATCCACTTACCCAGGTAAAACAAGCCAGGCAAATTGAACGCAAAAACAAAATAATAAATCGTCGAAAGAATTAACTCTGGATTTATCTTTCCCTCCAATTTAATAAAGTTAACCTTATAAACAGGACGAAGATTTCATAACGGAGTTGTATGCGAATTTATGAAATACCCATTTGGTAGATAGAGAAGTACATGAAGGGGGAGGTTGGGGGGGAGTGTTGGAATCTCATAAGGACTGAAATATGGGCACTGAGATTTGGGATGTCTTCTTTATGGGTCATGCAGCGTTCGCGAAAACGGGCGTCTTTCCTGTGGGTTTGACAAAACAATTCTTAAGAATCAGAAGCCATCTAGAATCCTAATCTTCTTGTCCAACAAGAAAATTAGGATTCAAGAGCTCTTTTTCATATGTCCACAGGAAAGATTTGTAACCTAACTCATACAAAAAAATATGTCTAACCCTTATATTATTGGACTGTTGTTTTACAGATTTGAGTCTTATCGTTTAATGACAGCACTTGGCTTTTAAAGTCGGTTTAGTCAACCAAAAACCACTCGAAGTTTTACCACAGCAAACAACATGGCTGAAATGATGCTGATTATGACGATTAAGCCGATAAAGACTTACATGAATGAATACATACATGATCTCATTTATTCGCGTTATAAATCGAATAAGTATCTGGAAAAAAAAACATTCGGATTCATCCGTAGATAACTTTTTTTTTCACAGCAATCTCGAAATATACAGAATGGTGCACACATATTTACCTAGGTGTCCACAATTCACGGCAAGAAGGGCGCCCAATATCCATAACTTTTGGAACAAGACGCGAGATATTTTTTGTTTCAATCTGCGTTCTTTCTTGAAATGGAAATGTCTCGGCCGAATAAATTCTAGTCTATTTTTTCTAGTTTTGGCCTTGACGAATCCGTCCTACCGCAAAAAGATTACGTAAGCTTTCGTGATATCCTTTCATTTTGTAAGAAAATTATAATTTTATAATTGTAAATTCAAAGATTCAAATGTTTTTATTTGCTTCGAACACAATAAAATAAGATACACAATTAATATACATAAAAACTCTGCACTGAAAAAAATGCTAAGTTGGATTTATCAGATCTTGCATAATTCTAACCGGAAATTAAGATTGAATTTCGTCCAGTCACAATTTTTTATTAATTTTACCTAACTTTTTATGTTGGCATTCTACTAAATTAATTTGGTTGACTACACCAAGTTTTTTGTTGATTACACCAGTTGTTTGGTATAATGTACAATGTTCTTCGTTGATTTAGACCAGAACTCTGGTATCGACTTCAACCTTTTTAGTTTTGTAAATTCGATAGCAAAGACTTGTTACATACATCAAAGTTTCCTCGCCAATCTAAGTCACTTTGGTAAATATTTTTTTCAGTGCGGTGCATTCAACCATGAATTAGGTATGCAAATAGTGGATAGGTGTGTCACGTGGTGGAAATTAAGCTTCAAAACGTCCGTCTTAACACCCTGTATAAAGTGTAGGCTCCAGTGGCGGCGCGTGAAATTTTTCGAAGGGCAACTCGGAGCAAAAAAACCTGCCTTATTCAATAGGTTTATAGAAGTGTGTATTTGCTGTATCCTTGGGCCAAACCCCTTGCTGTTAGTGCATACCACATTTGCCCTACTTATCATAATATAGTACTGTATCTGTGAAAGTACTTAAAAAACCAACCTTTCGCTTATAATTTATTTTTAATTCTGGCCGTCCGACGCGAGCATGGCTTTCTTGAATGATATATTATTTGTTTTCGAAGGACCACTTTGAAAAGGATTCTTTCAGTAGATAATACTAAAGAACAATCAAAATTATTTAGATCAGCTATCAGAATATATGAAGAAACTAACTTAACCTCAAGAAGTTATTGAATCCTAACAAAATATTTACCTACTTAGCTAGCGCGTAGTACGAGTATTGTCAACGAACAGTCGAACACACAGTATCACAGCACAACCAATAGATAGGGTATTATATTACACAGCTCACAAGTCTCACAAGCTATTTCACTACCTAGTTAATTTAATTTACTCATCTTAACTTAAAAACACAACAACTTAAACAGCAAACGTAAACATCGAGAGCGGGAATGCAATCCGAGTGTTGCTACTTGCTACGATAATTATTATTCTCATCTCAAGGCGCACATATCCGACTCTTTAATTTTGTGAAAATAAATTTCAAAATCATGATAATTCTAAGTTGTAAAACATCCTTATTTTTAAATATCTTACATTAATAATGCCAAGATTTGTCAATAATTTTATTGGCACATTGATTCAATGCAGGTTTTATAATAGCAATACTTAAAATTGCGCGCGTAGCTCGTTCAGATTCAAATTAGTGAAGCGACACATTCTAAAATAAACCCTATGCTCTTAACGATAATGTTTCAATTCAAATAACGGAATGTATCCAAAACTCGTTAAATTACGAGTTATCTAGCGGCCATTTTTGACGGTTCGGTGTATGCGAGTTTTGTGGAGGTGTGCGTGTGGTTCGATGTCGTGTAGTAGTTTTATGAATGAATAAGAAGCCCATATCGAGCCGGGTTGCCTTCATTTGCGCGCTCTGATTGGTTGAACTCTTTTGTAAAGCGATAGTATTTCGCATTATTCAATTAAAGGTGTAGATGTATGGGTAAAGTTGTAGGAATGTATTTTAAAGGTAATATTGGATGATTTTGATACATGAGTGGAAAAATTTAGGGAAGCCGGTGGGAATCGGGTTGTATGGACGCGCCGCCACTGGTAGGCTCCCTAAGTGACACAATCTTACTTTTGCTATTGAGTCATCGCCGTGTACTCCACGCAACGCGAAGTTTCTCATACACTCATGAACTTGCACCGAGCGCTGTAATCAGTTTATAAGCACACCTTGGCCCGGATGTCACAGGACAGATATCCGCAGTAGACTAACGTCTACTACTAACAGAAATCTGGCACCTGCCATAATGTGATGTTTTTTTTATACAAGCGAGCAAACGTATCGCCTGATGGTAAGCGATCACTGTCGCCCATAACCCCGACACCCTGCAAAGCCTGTGGTTTTACGAGTACATTGCCGACCTTTAGGATAGCAATACGCTCTTTTCTTGAGGGTTTGAAGATCGTAGCGGTCTAGAAATAACGCAGGCGACAAATCATTGCAGAGCTTAGCTGTGTGAGGCAGGAAATTTCTAGAAACGGTGACTTGCTGCCGATAAGGTAAGCCGCTCTGTAAGCCAACACAAATCACAAGCGACAGCCAGGAGCATCACATCAGGTGTAGACTCAGGGGTATGGAGAGGTGTACTCCGCTTTCTGCGCAGTGGCTTGTGATTGCCGCTCCACCACCCCGGGACAGCTTTTAAAATTTAAAATTGATATTTAAAAGTGCAATTTATAGTGCCTAAATTGAATGATCATTATCTTGATATCGATAGCAGTTGGAATTTCAAGTCGAAACTTTCAATTTGAAAGTTGCACATCTTACCGATAAGCTGTACAGTAACGCTTCACAGTAATAGAAATAGAAAAAGTTTAGTCCTGGCATTGGCAATGGCAACTGACTTTTCCTCGATGACATCGCGTACTCCTGGTATCATCAGCCTATGATAGTCCACTGCTGGACGAAGGACTCTCCTATTAAACTATGCATATAGACGCATTAGTAGGTAAATGCCCATAATCGCCACGCTGGGCAAGCGGATCGGCGATCGCAGTAATGTGTCTACAGTGATGACGCTGCTGCCCATCATCAATCTTTTATCAAATAATGGTCTCTTTATGTATTGCTCATTATTTTATGTAATTTACAATGTCATATTTTTAAATTACTCCATTAACTTACAATTTATATACCGAAGAACGAAAAAAGAACCGTCCTTTTTGTATGTAAATAAAATAAGTAAAAAAAGTTTTAAATTAAACGGTTTTTATTGCACCAAAAACTAGAAAATAAAAATTAGTTATAGCTAACCGTAGATACTAATTTCTGTAGATTACTTACGTGTGACTATTATTAATGTAGTCTTCCCAAGTCGGATGCTGAAAGCCACGTTTAGCCTCTATGTCAGTGGATTAAGCGTTACCTAATCAGAAACTTTTACCAAACTGAAATAAAAACGTGGGGCGTACGCAAGTGTGATTAAGTCACTATAGTTATTTAAGAACACACATAACTAGAAATCAGGACAGCAATAGTGTAATAAGTTTTGTTCTGGCCTTGATAAAAGCTATGTACCTCTGTAGAAGTGTTGGAACAGATGGATGATTAATTACAAGATTAATCGAATTACTTATTTTGAACTTGTATGTATCTTTACAATAACGCCCCACGTTTTTTATTTCAGTTTGGTAAAAGTTTCCGATTAGGATACGCTTAATCCACAGACATAGAGGGTAAACGTGGCTTTCAGCATCCGACTTGGGAAGACTACATTAATAATAGTCACACGTAAGTAATCTACAGAAATTAGTATCTACGGTTAGCTATAACTAATTTTTATTTTCTAGTTTTTGGTGCAATAAAAACCGTTTAATTTAAAACTTTTTTTACTTATTTTATTTTCAAGTTTTTAGTGCAATTGTTAAGTTAATTTCCGATACTATACCAAATTATTCAAGATCAAAGATAACAATTATGCATGCTAGCGTTTATACTCTCGCGCTTTCATCTCGAATCACGACACGTATTGTAAACGTAATGGACATTATTTTATGTATGTGTAAAGAGAAGGGAATCCCTGCTGAATAGATATTTTTAGAAATCCGACACTAAATTTTTTTCATTAAATATCTCGATTGACAAATGAAAACCAAAGGCAAGGCGTGGTTAATGTAAGCTTGAATGCCCGTGCCCGAAGTGTCTCAAATGGACGTGTTATTCATACAATACCTTTGATAACAGAGATCTGACAATAAGGAATATATCAATCAATTTGGTTTATTGAAAAAATCATGTTTAAATTTTTATGAAATAAAACTATGAAAACGGATAAACTCGCGTATATTATAGTAGTTTATGCAACCGTACGTAATGAGGGGCATTACAACTCGAGTGTGGGTTTATGAAACGAACCGAAGGTGAGTTTCATAATAGCATCACACGAGTGTTGTAATGCCTGATTACGTATAGTTGCATACACTACTTTATCTACACACATATCATAAGTGCTCTAAGACGCGTTCAGAAACAAAGCTTTCTCATACTTGGCTCTCTACTTTTACAGCAACAGGTTGTTAGTTGCGATCATAGCTGCATTGAATATGTTCGGCAGAGTGCTCATATCGTTATCCGAGTCACTGCCACTCATTATCAAGTAATTATCAGTATTGTCACAAAGTATTCAATTTTTTTCACAATTGTTCACTTGTAGTAGTAAGCCAACAAACAAAAGACAGCTGCTCGGAATGGCAGCGATTTGAATCTCTGTAATTTTTTTTTAAATCATAGACAATCGAGTGATGTCCCTAATCTTGTGTCACTCGATATGAAAATATCGTCCGATTGTAACTGAAAAACATACTGAATTAACTTTTTGTTTCGATGACTGGCTGAATATCTATAGATAGCAGAATAGACACCTCACTTGAATCTGACAGCTGTTCCAAATTTAAAACTCATAACCTCCGGAAAAATCGTATATAATGTTAACTTTATGTATGTGCCAAGTTCAGAAGGTGGGTAATGCTGGTCATTGTCTATTGTTTCTGAACGCGTTTAGAGCACTTAACGATATTTGTGTAGATAAACTAATTTATTTAACTTCATTCCGACGTTTCGAACACTTTACAGGGTTCAATTTTCAGGGTTAAATTTTTATATTGTACAAATTATATAACTCGTATTTCGAGACTATAAAATTACAAACTCATACTCTCAGTCGACCAACCGGAGGACCGCGGGTCTGACGGAAAGACCGACGCGAACCGAGGGCCGGAAGGGTCAATCCAGGCCCGACGGCATGCCCTACGCGAACCCCAGGGGTATACTCATACTCTCAGTCTTATTAACTGGATGACTGCAGGCCCGACGGCTCGCCCTACGCGATCCACTCACGCTGTCACTCTATCAACTGGAGGGCCGCAGGCCTGACGGCTCGCCCTATGCGATCCACTCACACTGTCACTATCAGCTGGAGGGCCGCAGGCCCGACGGCTCTCCCTACGCGATCCACTCACGCTGTCAATCTATCAGCTGGAGGGTCGCAGGCCCGACGGCCCGCCTTAGGGTCTCACCAAACCAATCAACGCGGAGTCGGCTTTCGCCGAGTGTTGTACACCACACTATTCGCATTTAGCCGATCGACCGTCTCCGCGGTTGAACACCTGCGTTAAGCAGTCTCACCCTCCTTACGGCCGTGGAAACGCTCGATCGGCTGCGATTTGCTACCGCAACAGTTGTAAAGCGGCGATCGGCTCTCCCGTGCTCCGTCCTGCCGTCGAGACGTCAGACAGCACGCGTACAGCCGCTGAGTCCGACGAACAGATAGATAGGACAGCGGGTGATCGGCAATCGTAAATCTCATTTTTGGAGACTAGTTGTTAGTAACTAGTTTGAAATTGAACAGACGTGTATGATTACGACAGTATTACTTCGTGTTGTCAGATCTATTGCAGATTTTAATGTGGGTAATAATTCAAATGAATAAATACAAACGCATCAGTAGCTACTTCGGCCGTCGTCGGCTCTTTTCGGCCGTCGTCAGCTATGTTCGGCCGTCGAAGACGCTGAACGGCTTCCGCCAGCTCTGACCGGCCCTTATCGTGGGTACTCGGCCGTGATCGGAGCCGTTCAACTCTTTCCGGCACCGTACGGCGGTATTAGGAGATTGAGGAATGCGAACGTGTGCGAACGCCAACCACTCACGCTGTCACTCTATCAGCTGGAGGGCCGCAGGCCCAACGGCTCGCCCCACGCGATTCACTCACGCTGTCACTATCATCGGAGGGCCGCAGGCCCGACGACTCGCCCTACGCGAACCACTCACGCTGTCACTCTATCAGCTGGAGGACCGCAGGCCCGACGGCTCGCCGTACGCGAACCACTCACACTGTCACTCTATCAACTCGAGGGCCACAGGCCCAACGGCTTGCCCTACGCGATCCACTCACGCTGTCACTCTATCAGCTGAAGGGCCACAGGCCCGACGGCTCGCTCTACGCGATCTACTCACGCTCTCACTCTATCAGCTGGAGGGTCGCAGGCCCGACGGCTCGCCCTACGTGATCCACTCACGCTGTCACTCTATATGCTGGAGGGCCGCAGGCCCGACGGCTCGCTCTACGCGATCCACTCACGCTGTCACTCTATCAGCTGGAGGGCCGCAGGCCCAACGGCTCGCCCTACACGATCCACTCACGCTGTCACTATATCAGCTGGAAGGCCGCAGGCCCGACGGCTCGCTGTACGTGATCCACTCACGCTGTCACTCTATCAGCTGAAGGGCCGCAGGCCCGACGGCTCGCTCTACGCGATCCACTCACGCTCTCACTCTATCAGCTGGAGGGCCGCAGGCCCGACGGCTCGCCATACGCGATCCACTCACGCTGTCACTCTATCAGCTGGAGGGCCGCAGGCCCGACGGCTCGCCCTATGTGATCCACTCACGCTGTCACTCTATCAGCTAGAGGGCCGCAGGCCCGACGGCTCGCCCTACGCGATCCACTCACGCTGTCACTCTATCAGCTGGAGGGCCGCAGGCCCGACGGCTCACCCTACGTGATCCACTCACGCTGTCACTGTATCAGCTAGAGGGCCGCAGGCCCGACGGCTCGCCCTACGCGATCCACTCACGCTGTCACTCTATCAGCTGGAGGGCCACAGGCCCGACGGCTCGCCCTATGCGATCCACTCACTTTGTAAGTCTATCAGCTGGAAGGCCGCAGGCCCGTCGGCTCGCCCTATACGATCCACTCACGCTGTCACTCTATCAGCTGGAGGGCCACAGGCCCGACGGCTCGCCCTATGCGATCCACTCACTTTGTCAGTCTATCAGCTGGAAGGCCGCAGGCCCGTCGGCTCGCCCTATGCGATCCACTCCCGCTGCCACTCTATCAGCTGGAGGGCCGCAGGCCCAACGGCTCGCCCTAACGCTATCCAATCACGATATCACTCTATCAGCTGAAAGGCCGCAGGCCCGGCGGCTCGCCCTACGCGAACCACTCACGCTGTCACTCTATCAACATTTCGATAAACCTGGCTGTTATGGCAGGCAGTGGCGAGTGTCTCAGCAGTATCAGGTTTGAGGAGTTGGAACTCATATTGAATCCGTCTGTATCTTTTCGCTACAATAGGCCTCATAAGAAGGCTCAATGTAACCCAAAGGGCTGTGGTAGGAGTCTCTATGCGAGATCGGATTAGTAATGAGGCCATCCGCAGCAGAACCAAAGTAACCGATATAGCTCTTCGAATCGCTAAACTGAAGTGGCAGTGGGCGGGTCTCGTTGCGCGTGGGGCCGATGGCCGTTGGGGCGGTAAGGTTCTCGAGTGGTGGTCACGTACCGGATGGCGCAGCGTAGGTAAGCCCCCCATAAGGTGGACTCATGACCTGGTGAAGGTCGCTGAATGCGGGTGGCACAGGGCCGGTTCTTGTGGCAATCTTTGGGGGAGGCCTATAATTATGATGATGATGATGATAATTAAATCCGTATGTTTGTACCAAATATCTAAAGCAGTACTTAAAAATCTACATATCGCTAAACCTAGCGGTTGTGGCAGGCAGTAACACTGGAGTATCAGATTTGAGGAGTTGGACATTAGTCTTAAATTCGCATGTTTCTACTTAATATCTAAAGAACTTCTTTAAAATCAAGATCTCGATAAAAGATAAACCTTGCGGTTATTGTAGGCAGTACTGCAGCATCAGGAGTGAGGAGTTGGAAGTCAAGATCAGGCTGTTAGCATTTGATTATGCCAAACATGCTATACTTTAATTTTCACGTGTCTAACACTCTCGGTTAAGGTAAGCAGTACGTCTGCAGCATCAGGCTTTGAGGGTACAAGGATACAAATATTATAATATTGCATTGTCATGGGGACCTGATATGAGTTCCAAATTTTATTGATGTCGGTGCAGTAGAAGTGGTCGAAAAATCGATCACAAGATTTGAAGCATCGACGACAGTTGATACGCGGTGAAGTTAATAAAAACCGTTTAAAAATAACTTTCCGGTCCCTGGTTTAGAGTTGAAAATTAAAGTGGAAACTTTAATTTATTTTTCGATATTCTCGATTTTCAACGCTAGCTCTACTGCCACGTAGCTTGTTGTGGTAACACCAGTTATTTCCCGTGTTCGCTAGTTCGCTTCAAGTAATATTTGTTTTAGACTCGAACCCAACTTGAGAAATTCTTTGCTAAATTGGACCGCCGCAGCAGATTAAATGTTGTAGAATGTTATTGATAACTTTATTGCTTTAGTTGAGCTTCAGTAATTTCTTTTTCATTAGCACGATGCAAGTTTCTCTATTAACCGGTTAACTGCTTTCCGGCAGGAACCGGATACCGGTATTTTCTCCATTCGAAAGAACGGTTCTTTTTTTTGTCCTATTCGTTCTTCGGTGTATAAATTTATATTATGTTTATGGACTAACATAAAAGTACGATGTAAATTACATAAAATATTCAGTAGTACATAAAGAGTATAATAGTACCTTTCCTAACTAGTGCGGAAAAACTTTTTTTCGGCGAGGTTGAAAGTTGGAGCCCGAATGAAACGAAATAGTACATTACGACACAAGTGCGAAAAACATGAAATTCGAAACGAGTGGCGATGTTTTAAAGGGAGAGTTTTAAATCGACACCAGTTTTTCGCATTTGTGTCGTAATGTACTATTAAAATATTGGTCTATTTCGAAGTTTTTCTAAAATACCGGTTCCGATCCCTGGGCACAAGAACAAAACGGTATGCCATTTATACACACCACACAAAAATATATTTCTGAGCAGAATAAAGACAACATGTGTCGTGCTATTTAGCATTAAATATCAGGAATTCCCATACAATACATGTACTATACATTCTCGTATTCTACATTCGCTAACCACGTATTAATTTAATAGTACCAATGCCCGTGTTCAATTGAATTTAGCGGCCATATATTAGGTTTGTATAATTACTGCGGCTTCAATTTATGCCAGCTCTATAACTGTCTAATATAGGACTGGTAGTGGCGGAATAATTGATGATATTATACTTATGGTGATTCAGTGTTCAGTATCCAATGAGTTCATTTCGTGGTGTTAGGACATACTGATTTTCATATTTTTCTGCTTTGTGTAAAAAAAATATTAGTTTAATGGGTGACTTTTAGACTCGCGGTCAAATAATACGGTTCAGTTTTAATTTTTCATAGACTTATGTCAAAGATAGTTTTCAAATAATTACAGGATAGATAGAATCATTTTTTACATCAGATTATATTACAAAATTTCTGTAATTATGTTTACTGTATGCGAAAAGATTGATGTGGTCTCCTGGGGGCCGTTGCTTTAAAGTCATTTCCATGTTAAACTGTTGATCATTAGCTTAGAGTCACTGGTAAAACTTTAATCAAATATAATGAACCAACACTAAAAAATATAGAAAAACAGAAAAATAATTAAGGCTAATTAAAAATAAAACTAACTACAAATATAAACTAAGTAACAATAAAACTATCTATAAATATAAATTTGGCCCCCTGGGCAAGGTGCCCAGCACGCAGGCGGCATTCCCGCGCTGGATTGCAACAGCAATCCTTTGCGCAAGAAAGCCGCCCGCGCGAGGATCGCCCGTGGACTCCCTGAGGCGTTTGCTGATGGCCTTGTGGAGCCCGCGTGCCCCCTTGCCCCAGGGACCAAGTGTCTCGACGCCAAAAGCTACAAACTCGTAGTTGGCGCCGAGACAGCTATATTTATTAATTTTCGCCCGCTCCCGGGCGTCCGCCGCCGCCCCAGCCTGTTTGCAGGTAGCTGAGATATAGGACGCCGCCAGCGTATCGGCGCAGGTGGCGTCCCAAACCAAAGCTCTCCCCAACCTCCAGGGAATCAATGACATCCCGTCAGGGCGCTTACCATCGTTCCGCACGATCTGGGGTTCCAAACATGCGGGGACGTTGGCACTGATGAGCGCCCGTCGCAGGATGTCATTGATAGCGGAGTGACGGGGCAGGCGACCCTGGCCCGAGGAGCAGACTAAACTATGATGGCCGTGGCGATCTGCGGGGGCTCCACACGATACGCAAGTATGGTCTACACATACATCAGCCCCGACACGGAGACCGATGGCTATACGGAGTGTGCAGGGGTCAATGAAAGTGCCAATATTGGGCGAAGAGTAGGCATTGAGCCACTGCCCAGATTCTGGCTTGGAAACTGCAAGGAGCCTTGCGCGATCCTTGCCAGATGAGGTATCAATCAGGGATTTGAGGTTGGCGGCCGAGGATATGTTATCCCAAGCCCTTTGCATGTGGGGTTTTGAGGGAATAATCGGATTTGGCCCAGCCCGCCAGGCATCCTTGGCTTCATCAAGGCACGCGATCTCACAGTTTGTTGCCGAAAAGGCCAAGATTTTTCCTACGAGATCTGACGAGCCATGAACTGAAGACAAGAATGCAGGCAAAGCTATACTAGCAATTTTTCGTGTTCCAAGACCACCAAATCTGATTGGCAGCGAGGCTTGGGTCCAAGCTTGCTCACTGAAATGAACATTAAGAATGCATTCGAGTTGAGACTTTAGAAGGCAGTCAATGGGTTGAATGACGTTCGGAAATTTCCAAACTGGACTGCAACGTAACAAATAAGTAAATTTAGGGATGAGGGTGCAAAATTTGAGAATGAATAAAGCGGAGTGGCTGCTAATTTTTGTTAAACGTTCCGAATTATCGCGAAATTTAGACATGCACTTATTCAAATCGGTTGGAATAGCCTCATCAAAGATGGGTGAGCCGAGGAGGTGCAGATTGTCCTTGGATAGAATTTTGATACCTGGGGCTAAACTTGTGAATTTTTGAATAAGATGGGGTGCCGATGAAGTTTCAATATTATCAGAGATATACAATTCACATTTATCAAAATTAAGTTTTAGACCAATATCACTACATTTTTGCGTAATTTCAGTTAAATCATCTAAGACAGTCTGGGAGTCTCCGCCGAGGGTGCCATCATCCAGGTACCACACATTTAGCTTGGACCTAAGATTGTGTATAATTGAATTTATAGCCAAACTGAATACTGCGGGGCCCAAAGGATCGCCTTGTTGACAACCCACGGCAGAGAGAATTTCTGTACTATTGAGAACTAATTTGGTAGGGGTATGATAACATTGTAGGAGGAAATTGTAAATCTCTGGTACATGAATTTTGACCTCATTTAGAATTGTGTCCCTGTTAACTGAATTAAATGCATTCTTAACATCCATCTTCAGAAGAACCTCACACGAGTCACATTTGACGAAAGTGCGAACAGCATGGACCGCAGCCTCGCAGCCTCCACGGGTACCGAAACCCACCTGTATAGGCTCAAAAAGCTTTTGCAGCTTGGCTCGTGTATAACGTACGCAGATTTTGGCAGCTAATCTCCGAAAAGTGGAGCCCACTGCTATAGGGCGCACACCGCCATCCTTTTTTTTCAGTGCGATGAGATTAGCTCCATATAATACGGGCGTCACGTCAGGGCAGACATCTCCTAGAACCATAAGGTTTATTAGTTTTACAATGCTTTCAGTCAATTGCTTGCCGGCTATTCCAGTACCGTGGCTCGTGAGGTCTATGAGGTGTTGAGGGGAAATACCATCTAAACCTGAGGCTGAACCTTTTGGAAAGGAAGCGAGAGCTAACGTTACGTCCTCCTCTTTGGCCTGTATACAAGCTGAAGGGTCTGAAGGAGGATCGACAAAGATAGGGGTGGAAGGGCCTGGAGG
>JALPQI010018888.1:0-17321 GCA_025490895.1 Thaumatotibia leucotreta
ATGCTATTGACTACAATAGTTTTCTTGAGCAAATAGCCTCCTTTGTAGAAGTGATTTGTTTGTGGATCCTTGTTGGCGCGACCATTCAAAGAATGATGGCAAAATAATTGGATTCGTGTGAACAGAACAGAAATAGTGCCAAAACATGACACAAGATATCAACAATTTTCTAGAATTTCTATTAGTTATATTTGTGTCATCACAAAAATAGCAAACATGACACATTTTCAGTGCCATCGCTGCCATAACTATAACAACAATATAAGCAACCTATATCATTATATCCTTTTGTATGAGATAGAACCTCTGTAGTAAGCCTAATTGATATGCTACAAAACGTTTATTACTCGTTACCCGACAATAGCTGATTTGTTGATACTATGCTAACTTGGACGCGGAAACATGGATGAACAGATTAATAAAACCGCAAACATAGGTCAGACGCCATTTGCGCTACTAATTAAGAAACGCGTTCGCAATGCGTCTAATATTTGGATCAGAAGAAACAGACCACTTAATGTATACGAACCTATTAATTAAAATAGATTTGCAAACCGTAACCTTAGACGATTGGTGACAAGTACAAAATCATGCATTGCGCGTAGAACCAATGGCCGTCGGGGCGGAAAGGTTCTCGAGTGGCGGCCACATACCGGAAGGCGTAGCGTGGGTAGACCCCCACAAGGTGGACTGATAACCTGGTGAAGGTCGCAGGAGTCCGCTGGAGGCGGGTGGCACAGGCACGGTCATTGTGGCAATCTTTGGGGGAGGCCTATGTTCAGCAGTAGACGTTTTTCAGCTGATATGATGATGATGACAAAATCATCAAACCCAATGATAATTCAATTTTACCTTATAACGTCCTTACAATCTATCTCCGTCCCTGGGAGCATGGAAATCTTTTGAAAGTGACTGCACGTTGTACTGAATTGGATTGGAATCGGCTGTTGAGAAATCATCGAAAACCAGAAAAACTCACCTTTAAACAGTGAGAAAGATGCTATTAGTGATGAGCCTACTTCAACCACCTCAACGAAACCAGAAATCCATTGCGTACAATTCTTCAGCTGTGACGCATGTGACTTGTAAACACCTTAAAAACGCGCGGTTTAAAAAGTTTATCTCCATCACTTTTACTAGTGGTTGTTATTCTTCCCACGCTCCTGACAGCTATTAGTCAGATAAAAGGACAGCGTACTCGTAATTACAGTTCAACTAACCTTGGGTTCAACTGGCAGAATACATTCCTCGGAACGTGCCTGTTATTACTGACGATTAAAAAAATGCCTACAGCATTTCGCGTCGCATGGAGTATTTTCTCAATTTTCTCTAGATTTCCATCACTAGATTTACCTCAATTACTTGCTAATATATATGACGACTTTGAAATCACAACCATCGATTAAAAATAAAAAACATTTTTTGGGTTGATGTAGAATTGGCCTTTTAAAGTTTTCTGAAGGTATTAATATTATATTTTTCCCTTTTAGCCGTCGTCTTAAAGTTCAAGAAAATGCAGCTCTTTTATTTTTATGTCCTATAATTTGAAATAAAACTATGAAACTATTGTTAGCAAATTATGAGTCATAAAAATAAAAGAGCCGCATTTTCTTGAACCTTCAAGGTGCGTTCAAACCAAAAGAGCATTCGCTATTCTAACCCCCCACTCTACGAAATTCGATCGTTATAAAAAACGTGATTGGTTGATTTCGTAGAACGGGGAATAGAACAGCGAATGCTCTTTTGGTTTGAACGCACCTTAAGACGACGGCTATCAGGGAAAAATATAATATTAATACCTTCAAAAACTATACATAGCGAATTGAATATAGACCTTAGAGGCGAAACGTAAATAAGGAACTTTTTTTAAAGTTTTATTTTTTTAACCTAAATTTAAAACTATACAGTTTGGTATCCCATTCCATCCATGATATGGGAGATTTAATACCGAATTTCTAGTACCAATAATTCGAATAGATCACAGACCCGCGACTAAAGCGTGATGAAAATGACAGATTTAGAATAAACTGTAATATTAAATTCTTCACAGTTCAGCAAAATAACACCGCTAGTTATAATAATTACATCTCATCTCATGTCCAGCATCTATTATCTGTATAATTACACGTATTTGCTGAACCTTCCGTGACAACGAATAGTCAGACCTGGTCAGTAAACTCAGTACAGCGGCTTAAGTCAAGGACAATCCATTCAAGTTACGTTAAATAAGACTAGACTCATATTTTTATGTTTATTCTTTATTTTATATGACGTAGGTAGACAACTGAGCTCTCAGTCCACCTGATGGAAAGCAGGAACTGGGGCCCGTAGACATATGACCAAAAAACCGCTTATGCGCCGTCTACCCTGAGGACTTAGATGGATTTCCTCTGTCTATGCCAGTAATTACACCGGCTAATATCGTCCCCCAAACCGAAACACAGCAGTGCAAATGCAAACCCTGTTATTTAGTAGTAGGTTAACGGGTAAGACGGTGGTAGCTATCCGGGCGGACCCTGCACGAGGTCCTACTACCACCACTTTCAACAGCATAAAAAAAACATTCCACCATTAAATCCTTCAAAGAAACTAAACGATCATTTCCTTTGAATAGAGTTGTGTGTGAATCTAGCCAATGGTACGGTTCCTAATGCTGTGTCATGGAGTTCACATATTATTGCGCACCTTGCCCTCTAATATATCTAAAGACGACCCCTTCTTCATAAATGTCTCCTAAACCAAGCCGATAACTATCGTTCGTTTTATACATATTGATATCCCTTTCTGTCTTAATACACTATTACATAAAGTGGTAGTAAACTCTCCAAATTTTATGTAACAAATGTAGTATTATTTACCATATAAACATAATTTCATTAAATACTACAAGTGTGACGTGAACTGTGAACCATGATCTTGCATTCCCCATCACATTCCCATTTACCTCAAGGATATTAAATAAACTCCTTTTGTGATGAATGACTATCACTCTCAATTATACAGTAGTCAGATCAAAGACCAGACATTTCGTCTTCGTCCATTCGACTTGGAAGAGTTGGAAGCAACGAGAATCGAATCGATTCGATAATCTAACGTCCGGCCTTCGCCAGCGGATATGAAATCGAGATTGCAAAACATATTTTCTAACCTCTATTTCTACACGCATACGGTTCAATATCTCTGCATTCCAGACCATTTAAGAGAATTGTAGCGGAATTTAATTTCCTTACATAAATTCCTCGCAAGGCTCTGTTTCTCGTGAGTTGGATTCTCTGAGACAGTGACCTTGACTTCGTTTATCTTCACACTTTATCTTATTTTATTTTCTGACATTAATTTCAAAACTCATGTTAAATTTCAACACAGCCCGTATGCTAAAACACACGTATCGAAAGGGGTGAAGGCGATCTTTCAAAATCGTGCTTGTCTGATACTCTTGAAAATTATTATCTTCAGTAAACTTGTTAGAAAAACTAGAACTCCTAAGCGGAGTGCGAACTGAGCGGAGTGATAAAGACCTTTGAAAAATAAATGTATCGAGTAAATTGATTTCAATCATTGTTTCCGTATTAGAAAGCCCTTTTAAGATTTGTTGTCTACAGACATTCTTCCAGATTTATTTTTTAGATCTCAAGCACTTTATTATTATAGAGACACGCTTTGAATGAAGGGCTCTTTTATTCATATAGTTGGTAAAAGATGGAAAATCTATCGCGCAGCGACATACTGACATACCAATCATGTGCTAAGCATACTGAACAGGCTCGATCGTCGATCGAGTTTTGTCGGTCCAAAAATCTGTAAGGCAATGTCATAAGAGCGAAAATGTGGCAATCATCCGGGCAAAAACACAACGTACGCACCCTTCGCTTTTATATGCATGGTGTTATCACATTACACACGGTAAACGTGTATACTAATCGAATACAATACTATGTACTAAAAACGGATACTAACCAATGTCCTTCAACTAACTTCAAATAGAGTGGAAATTCTTTCTACTTCGTCAAATTACTAAACCGTTCATTAATTTTCTAGAGCACTAAATTACATTTACCGTCTGGGCACGAAACGCCTGACCAAATCGAATTATTATGATAGCCAATAATCTTATTTAACGATGGCTTGAGGGACCGATCGGAAATCGATGGTCGCCTAGGGAATATTCGACCTGACGGTCATGTGGTGACGGCATATGGCAAGGATCTGACGAATGATGTTCCAGGACATTAAGACGATCACATTGACGCGAATCCAAATTCAGCGATGGACCTATAAGTAAAAAGCTTGTAGGTAAGTTTTAGGGAAACAATGAGGTTCTAGAATTAAATTATTTATTGAAAAAGGTGCACGTACGAGTACAACATGCTGGATCTAAACCCACTCTTGGTCAGCTAATTGAAAAGGTACTGAAGGAAGGTATAGTACATTGTGGCTTTTAATGACTCTAGTTAATATTCCGCTTACCGACCGTGATGCATACAATGTTTTTCATCACACTTGCGGCCAAAAAAATAAGTTTTAAGACAAAATATTATTCTATGATGTACTGACATTTCTATTACTCTCTAGGGAATTTCACTTTTCTATTACTCCCGCTACGCATGCAAGCAATGGCGTGCTTAGACAGCAAGTGTGATGAAAAGGTATATGACTCGTTAATCTCTCATGCAACTTTAAGTAGAAAATATATGGTAAGTATGTAAAACTTATTTTTAGCAACAATTTTGAGTGATAAAGCTTAACACGGCACCTGCCTCTCAACTTGTCAATCTGTCATCATTTCAAAAACGGAAAAGCGAGCTAGAACACCGTCAAATTATTCATTTTGCCGTGCCCCGACGTCCAGGATCTTAAACGGTGTGGACGTCTCATTTATTGAGGCAAATTGAAGCGCAAATACGCACTGGCAGATTTTGTCCTGAACCGAATTTTAGACTGGAGAATTTCCAGCACCTTATTTAATTGACATTAGCTGTAGAGCAAACAAGATTATGCTGAAGTGTATATTTAGACTAGACACCTATAATATTTTAGCTACATAGATTTCATTAATGTCGTTTAATATATTACTTTTTACCTTTAGAATTAAAATATATATCTATATATTCGTGACAAAGGTAAAAAGACAAAAATTTACATACTGTAGATGTTGTATAAGTGTATCCTCTACATTACTGGCCTACTACCGCGAAAATCGAAATTCGTAAATTTCGAGGATTTTTCTCTGTCACTCAAACGAAGGCATCATTAGAGTGAGAGAGACAAATCCTCGAAATTTACGAATTTAGTTTTTCGCGGTAGGGCCGCTGGTTTCTTTCGATATATTCTGTATTTAAATGATTGACATTTAATCAACATGATAAATAAATATAAAAATTGTATCGGTCACCCCCGAGACTCCGGCCATGGTCACGCTCGCGCGCCGCGTATTTATAAAATAAAGTAATTCTTCTTCAAAGTCTACCCCTGAGTCTTCTTATTACACCTGCACCTCCCACAATACCTACCTTACTATTATTCCCCAAAATAAACATACTTAGTTTCATAGGCCATTTTGGATACTTCCTTTACAGTCTATACCTATCACATTACTGCACAACACAACTGACAGTCTGACACTTAGAGCTTCCTTTTCACAAATTTGAGGGACACGAAACGTCCATATGTTACAAATGTTCTTCCCGACGTCAGGGCAGATATTGAGCACTTACGTTCACGCGTTACCTTTATTTATTATGATAACAAGTTTGGAACAATGTTTTTATGTAACATCCCACTTTGAGTGGATGTTTTGATATGGAACCTTTTAAAAGCGTGTTATCATTTCTAATAGGTAGTGCATTACTACAAATTCTTTGTCTGTCGCAATCACAATACAATCTACAGATAATTCTACATTATAAAACAAACTACTTATAAAAAACGTCTCGATCGCGTTTACGTTTTTCATCGCCATTTCATACAAATGACGATGAAAACGTAAACGTGATCGAGACGTTTTTTAAGTTATTACCTACACTAGGCCCTCTGTACTAAAAATCGTCGTACGAGACACGTCCAAAAAGGAAAATCATAACTCGTGTCGATTTAAAACATCGCCACTTGTTTCAAATTTCCTGTTTTTCGCACTTGTAATGTACTATTTCAAAGTCAAAGTCAAACTATTCTTTATTCAAGTAAGCTTATTAATAAGCACTTTCGAATCGTCTGACATGAGAGAAAAAAATCTACTACTGGTTCAAACCCTACGCCGTTCCTGAGAAGAACCAGTAAGAAACTCAGGTGGACTTATTTTTTCAAAACAGTATAATAATACATCTTATTAAAATAACATGCATTAAAGAATGTATTACATAAAAAAAAAGATTATTATAGACATTTTTATAAAAGACAGAAATAAATAAAGGATTAGATATTTAACAAAAATAACTATAATTGTACAAGTTCACAACATTATTAAGTATCTATATCTATACTACTAGAGATGTAAAGGTCCTCTAGTTGTCAGAATAAAGAGATATTAAGATTTAGAGATGTAAAAGGTCTCTAATCGTCATGATTTTAACAATAATAATAAAATAGAAAATTAACAATTTAGTGACAATTTAGTGACAATCACAAAGCAACTATTCTTATTATTTAAAAGACAACAGCCAATACCTATTTAAATATGACATTACAGTAAAATAAACTCTAATATTAAATTAAACTAGAGATGTATATTCTCTAATGTCAATAATACATAATTTTGGAGATGTAAAGTGTCCCCAATGTCAGTTAATAAATAATAATAATAATCATTTGGAGGTGTAAAGAATCTCCAAATGTCAATAAAAAGTAAATAAAAAGGTATATGAAACAAATGTTTCATGTCAGAAGACAGTTAAACTAAAAGTCTTGTAAACTAGTGCTACAGAATACATAATTATTATGTATCCAATAAGTCAAAATTTTGCTATAAACCGCATTCGTATTGGTCCCAAGTGTAATAGCGTAGTGGGCATTCCACTCTATTATAATTCACGATTGTCTCGTTCCCGGCGCGAAATCGCAACACGTTATTGATCGCTAGGAGTACAGTCGCCATCACATGTATCGGAACGGCCAGAGTGCTCACAAATATCTGAGCAGGATGCTTAGCCAAGTTTCCAATCGCTAACGCTTAGTAGCATATCGTAGTTTTCTCTCTCTGTCACTCTTTCATATTGCGACAAAGACAGTTAGCTGCCTTTCGTTTACGATTGACGATTAAGCGTTACCGATTGGCAACCTATCTAAGCACCCAGGCCTTTAATGAGATGGCGTTAAGGCCGACCCAAACCGCATGCGTGTGTGGCACGTGCAGTTACGCGTGTGCGCGTTGTAGCATAGGAAATGTCATAGTAGGTAACACACCGCCAAGTCACGCGCACGCCACGCAACCGGTGTGCGATCTAATGTCAAATTTCGTACACTACAACGCGCAAATCTACATGCTCAACACCACATCCGACGTGACTCGGCCTTTAGAGGTCATGTTCAGATATTTTTGAGCGCCGTGACTGCTCTGTTATATCGGGCCTACTACCGCAAAAATCTAAATTTGTAAATTTCGAGCATATTTCTGTGTCACGCAAACGAAGGCGTCATTAGAGTGAGAGAGACAAATCCTCGAAATTTACGAATTTCGATTTTCGCGGTAGGGTCGCTGATGGCGACAGTACAATAAAAGCTTATTGTACTGTCTATTTGGTTCACAAAATTGAAAGAAGCCTTAATAAAGCAAATACTTTTATCTCTCACCGTATATTCGTTGTGAAAACGTAAAGGAATTTACGAGTGTGGTGGATTGGATAAAATCCTTCTACACGTATAATTAGATTTTGCTGGCTTAAATGCTTCGAGGTCGGTGCTTCAATTTGTCTGCATAATGTTGCAGTATATGTATAGGCGTGTAGTCTATTTTACCTTCCATACTGAAGTATGTAGTAGTTATAGTTTTCATCAATTAGGTACACAGTTTCATTAGGTAACGACGATGTAATGAAGCACGAAAAGAGTGCCAATTGATTTCACGAACTATTAAGATATTCGTTTTATGTGGTCATAATGTGGTCATAATCACCAAATTCAAAATTAAAAAAAAACCGACTTCAACCGATTTCTCCCAGATCCCATCACCAGAAACCGACTTGGTGCCTATCTCAATAGGACTATCTCAGTTTATTCTGAAATCGGTTTAAAAAAGAATTATCGAAATCGGTTGACGTGGTATCGAGTTACTCGTCCATTTGTCGAGCACATGCTTAATGCAAATTTATGACTTATATGGTTTTATCATGGATGCCATTGTCAGAACTGGACCAAATTAAAATGGGACGAATCGGTGAGCATCAGCTTTCAAATAAAAAAAAAAATCATCAGAATCGATTCACACTTTCACACAGTCGAAAGTTAATGAGGTAACAAACATTGTGCACTACATACAATACAAGTGGCATAAGATATTTCATATTAGACAAGATTTTTCAATATTATCAGTTCAGATGTTTTTATTTATAATTTAATTACGGTTTTTATTTTTACTTTTTGTTGTATTTCATATGATGTAATTTTGTAAGTCAATAAACTGTCACTACAGTCAACGTCGCTATTGCAAGTGCATCGCAAGAATTGCAGTTGCAGGAAGTCGCTAAACCTTGTCCCCATTCGAGCTAATTCAGGGTGAACATGCATTTTCTACGCACACAAACATACTTTCGATATATTTTTTACATGCACGCGATCTCCACGCATGTGTTTGTGACATATTCGTGCATCATTGCGTGAGAACATTTTGATTGTACTGACGAGAGTGACGGACTTTAACAAAGCTTTTGGCATGGTTGCATATATAATTAATTATCTCATTATCATTACTTATAGAGTAAAAATTGT
The DNA here is from genome assembly GCA_025490895.1 of Thaumatotibia leucotreta. Lineage (NCBI taxonomy): Eukaryota > Metazoa > Arthropoda > Insecta > Lepidoptera > Tortricidae > Thaumatotibia > Thaumatotibia leucotreta. The sequence continues at coordinate 8,920 of JALPQI010018888.1, forward strand.
ACTGTGCCCAAAAGGTGGATTTAGACCAAACGAGCGAATGCTCAATCTATCCCCCACTTTGCGAAAATCGTTCGTTACACAAAACGTGATTCGTCGAAATTCGTTGATTTCGAAGAGTGGGAGATAGAAAGAGCACTCGCTCGTTTGGTCTATATCCACCTAAAGAACAATTCGGTCCTAAGACAAAGCATTAGGTAATATTCGAACTGATCAATACCCTGTGCCCAAAACTGATTTAAAATGAACATACGTATCTATACTTTTATATCCTTAATTGTTATCAATATCTGTTAAATTTTGCTTCCACAAAGTCAATTCAGTGTCGCAACTGTCGCAAGTGAAACTATAAAATGCACTTGACTGCACTTTTATGAACGCTATTAATTTAATTACTTAAACTATTAACATGCGCGCTAAGTTCTATAAAAAGCTTTACTGCTTAGAAAATTAGAGCGCACCTCAAGGCGCCGTCCTTGGCCCCCAACACTAAGTGAAATGTTTACTTACATACGCCATACGTCACGTAAGCACCCACACAACAGGCCTCCCATCAGGCCTTGCGGGGCTTCGCTGACGCTAATGGATATTGTGACGTCAAATATTCGCTCCATTCATTAAATACACTTGATTAATAACCTTTTTTTAGCTATTCTCACTTTCTTAGATGCGTCACTGGCGCCCGGTTTTGGGTTAGTTTCTTGTCATTGTTCATTATGACGCAGTATTGGAACAGTTATGTTTTAGTTACATAAATAAACTTGACGGGTGTAATGATATTTTACCTCTGTCGTATGAATTTGTACTTAGACTTTATTATAGTAGATTATAAGTGACAGGGAATATATTACAAAGACGACGATTTCCGTTTACGGAAATCCTTATTTTTCGTTAAAATATGTAGGCAATGTAGCTTAGCTATAAATGCCATGTCATGATCATGAGCCTACCTAAAAATCATACATCAAACTACAGCAAGGTTTACACGGGCTTAGTACTTGTTATTACTATAGGTATGCATAAAAAACAAACTTGACAAGACTAGATACAAATAAAAACTAAAGTACACACTGTCTAGATTTTGCTCAAGGAAACCGCAATGTTTTCTTTAACAAAAGTTTATTTTCGTTCCTTTACATTTACGTCATTGTCGCCCAAAATGGACAGTTTCTATTCATAGTCACAATAGATTCTGAACAAGGAAATTGATATCTTTTCATGACATGACATAAATATATACATGATACGTAACGCAAATAGAAAATGTATTATACACACGTCCATTTGCTTTATGACAACGTCGCAACTCGCAACAAAACATGACTTTGACGGAATAACGGGACTCAATACTATATATTTAAAATAAATCTGAACTTAAAGTTTAAGGTTTTAAGTTCGTAATAAAACCAAGATTGTGTTAAGTGATTATGGAATAATGGAAATTTTAGGTTTGTTTACATTTTTTTTAGATTCTACTAAAGATTTGTTTACTATCCAAGTACCCAGTAAATCATCATCATCATCATCATATCAGCCGAAAGACGTCCACTGCTGAACATAGACCAAAGATTGCCACAATGACCGAATCGCTAAACTGAAGTGGCAGTGGGCGGGGCACATTGCGCGTAGAACCGATGGCCGTTGGGGCGGGAAGGTTCTTGAGTGGCGGCCACGTACCGGAAGGCGTAGCGTGGGTAGGCCCCCCACAAGGTGGACTGATGACCTGGTGAAGGTCGCAGGAGTCCGCTGGATGCGGGTGGCGCAGGACCCAGTAAATATACTAAGTACTATCTTGGAAGTAATGTATGGGGCATAAAAGTGATATATCGCCAACTAACACAAATACGACACTCAATTTCGTAGCGGCGATTCGCCCACGCCCCACGCCATCATATTTCACTGAAATGCCTATTTAGTTTGGCTCTTTGTGCGTGATATGATAACCTTATTCCCGGATATTATTTATCTATTTTCATCGCATCCGTTCTCCGCCATTTATATTGAAATCATTAAATTTAAAATTTCCTGAGAGATAATAATAGCTATAAATATAATTAAAATTTACTATTTTGATAGAGGTAGATCTATCAATTTTCCTCCATTGTCAGTCGCCCGCAGACCACGAACCCTGTAAAGTGTTCGAAACTTGATGAACGGGATGAAGTTAGTTTATCCGTTTTCATAGTTTTATTTCATGTATAATTAAACGGTTAACGGTAAACTCATGTGTCGGTCTCAAGTGAAACAATCATTACGCGTGACATGTTTCGGAGACCCTAGGTATCCGAAACATGTCCTGCTACTCGTATGTCAGTATTGAATCAGAAGTATCAGAACTGAGATACGACTGATACAAGCTTTATTTCATTGGGTAAGCGACGATTTGAGTCATCATCAGTCTATGTTAGTCCACTGCTGGACGTAGGCCTCTCCTATTAACTATGCGTATATATAGACGCATTAGGAGGTAAATGGCCATAATCGCCACGCTGGGCAAGCGGATTGGCGATCGCAGTAATGTGTCCACTATGATGAGTTGATGACGCTGCTGTCCATCATCAATCTTGTAGAATGGTCAGTGACACTTCAATCCCTTAGTCGACTCTTACGACACCCGCAGGAGTTGGGGTGGTGACAAATGTATTCTTACTGCCGTCACCACACGGCAACGAACGGCACGATTTGAGTAAAAAAACAATAATATCTTTATTATTCACGCCAGATCCAGATTGGTAATTTATTCGAGCCAAATGACGACCACTTTTCAAGACAATTACCCAATCGTAATAGCCTTCATCCCGGCTTTGGCAGCTTGTGCCGTATTACATATTCACAAAAGGCTTTTCGTCGCAAGAGACAATATCTCAAAAGGATTCCATTTCTAAGACCCTGGAGAGGGTGCTTAAATATTGTGGATAATATTGGCATTTCAATGTTTATGTGATCAGCACTGTATTTCATTGAATCAACTTTTTTCTGTCCGTTATTGCCATAGTTAGTCTGAATCACGCCGGTTTCATGCAAAATTATGCTACAAAACTATGCAAACATGCGCGTAGGCCATGTTTGTAGGTGGCCCATTAAGGAAAGGGCTTATTAATACCACTGCCACTGCATCCTGTGTAACGAACCATAACATAAAGGAACCCTATAGGGCTCCCACAAAACCGTGAATTTTAAGCATCTCTGTCATTTCAACGAAGCCCTCACCGAAGTGACAGAGACAGAATCTCGAAATTTACTCGATGTTACCAGCACGCCCGCTAAAAATGTCCTCGGGCCAATGTCAAGTCCATTGCGTCACAGGGAGGAGGAGTGACGTCATCGCCTGTCAGTCCCTGTCTCGGCTGTATTAACCCCACTGGGGTAAGACGTAAAATGTCTCACTTGAGAACCTTATAAACAATAGACACTAATTACTCTAATTAGGTAATTCGAATGTGAATCCGGAAAGAAATCGGAAATAAAGAACATTTCCCGATAATATAAGATACACCATTTTGAATACGTAAGACGACGACTGGTTAAAAAACTGTGAGTATTTCGATTTAAGTAAGTATAACTAAAGTAAACTACAAAACGTGCTACTGTACCAGATTTCAGATCAAGCAACATTTTGAATACCGACTGATATTTGGACACTAAAGACTGACCACAGCATGCTGATATGCGTACCACACCAACGCCGAAATTAATAAGTTACAGTCCGCAGAATCATATAGACGCCGGTATGTAATGTACAAATTCAGTTTTGACACTTCGGTGATTTAGCGTCTATTTGATACCTACGTTGTGTCCAAGTAGAAGAGTTTAAAAATCAAAACGAAACAGATCCTTAAAACAACCTCATACCAGAATACTTGCCTAGATCTGGGACACACCACAAAGACTGTGGAACAGTGACACGGGTCACTCTGAACTCCAAAACAGTGTTAAGATAACCGACAATGTTCTGCATTCCCAAATATTGCCGAAGATTCGCCTCGATGCAGCATACAATAAACACGCACCATTGCCCACCGTGCCAACAATGTACGGCTCAAAAACACAAGAATATCTAATCGGCTGCTTGTCCTATTACAGCAACGACGCCCAATCTGAAGAATGTCCAATTTTCCTCCGCGAAACCACAAGACATTAGTATTAGGTTATATTAATTAAATAGTTTAAAACGCACGCTCTTTTCGTATTCCTGTCATTTAATACCCATATCATGGGGGTGGATTTCAAATAGCCAGTCCGCCATTTTTGGGAGGCCGCCATATGGATTTTTAATGGCGTTTCGTAGCTAGTCATGTTCAGTCATCAGAACTCAGAGCGTGTGCAAAATTTCGTCCTAATCGACGACCGGAAAGTGGGTTGAAAGATTCCAAGATTTTCTTTGATATAGGTATTTACAAGTGAAGCTAATAAAAGCGTGTTAAAATAGTTTAGTTAGCGGTTGCTAAGAGTAGTAAGAGTGATATCAGATTTTATAGTGAGTTTTCTTGTCAGCTGATGATATTTCCTCCACTGGTACTCATGAGGCGCTTGCAGCCGATGCGTTCGGAATATCTTCCGACAGCATTTGATAACGTCACTCCAACACGCTTTGAGAAATGTGTGCAATCTATAAGGACTATAGTTGCGTGAAAAGATCGGAAAACGTCCCTTATCTGGTTGATAGAAGAGCTACTATAGTGTGACTGGAATTGTTAAAGATTCTCAGTTGTCACTTGTCACCTTTGGACAAAACATTCGCTGACAATATGGGATACGGGAGTACTATTCACTCATTTCCCTTCGACAAGGTTATGCTCTGGCGATCGTGTTGTTTTATTGGGGAAGAGTATGAATAATATTATTATAAATATTATAATGGTATTTGACAGGAAAAAATATAAATTTCGGACAGTCGAATATATTCTACGGCATATAAACTAACAGTCACGTCATGACAATAAATAAATGGTACCTGCCTTTCTACACATATTTATGTGTAGAAAAGATATATTGTTATTAATGGCAACTTGCGGTCTTATTCGTGTTAAGGAAAACCAACGGAATAACAGAAGCAGAGAATACTCGTTTCTGAGACCGGCTGTTAAAAGTTTTTTACGATGTTTGCTAGAGAGGAGACAATAATCGACAAATTGATTCTTACCCTCTTATTCATAAACGTCTTCTTACAAAGCAAGCTGATAAGTATCGTTTGTCGCTTTCGGTCCTATAGTCATATTGATAAGATCGAAAGGGACACACTATACTTAGCGGCTTGCTAAATTAGGAAAAGTTTATGATTAAGGGCGTAAGGAGTTATTTATAATGTATTGACTTCAGGACTGGAAGCTGCTAAGGTACTCAAAATAAACAAAACAACCTAATCCTCAGTAGCCTTGGAACTTAAATATAAACATAAAATAACTATAAATCAGGAACAAATGTTTGTGTAAAATCAAAGAGATGCCGACCCGATGGGATTCAAACCCGAGATTCGCAGACAGAGTCACTATCAAAAACTGAGCTACCAAGGCCCTTCTTGACAATAATATTTATATTGGTATAGCCCACCTCTAGAGCACAGGACAGTGTTTACTTTAAGAACATCTGAAGTAGTTTATAAAAACTTCAGTTAATAAACAAACAAGTCATTAAAGTAACGACTCAATAAAGCTAAACGTTTGTTCGCTTTTGATGGCTTCCGCATTCTTGGAGTAAAGATCCCAATATTCCCAATTGATGGATGAGTGACTAAAATGATCACAAATACACTTGGAACGCAACGACGATCTTTCCCGCTACCGACAGAGTCTACCAACCATTACGATGAATTTTCAGTATGGGACCAACATCGAAATATCTTTAAAAAAAATTAACCCCTCATATAAAGTAACTGTTAGTTCGAGCGCAATAGTATGGAAAAGTCAATTTTCCATGTACGTTTTCGATGTTGGTCCCAATGGTCCCATACTGAAAGTTTATCGTAATTGTTTGTAGACTCGGTCGGTAGCGCGAAAGATCGTCGTTCTGTTCCACCCTGTATACGAACGAATAAAAGAGATATCTGGGACAGTTAGGAAGAAGCAAACAGACAACCGTATGGAAAAAAAATTTGACCGGCGTATACCCAACGGTGGGCGAACACATGTTGATGAAGAATAATATGAATGAATGTGATTACAAAGAGGGTTGGAGAGGATTTATATCAATACTTTAAAAAATGTTACAACAGGGAACGGATATACCTACTCACAAGGATAGGTTTTGGAGTCAATGCTACTTCCAAAAATCTCTACCAGTCAACTATCAGCAATCAAGTCAAACAGAATTTACTATCGCTGAGCATTTTTCGCCAAAAACAGCAAACCACCAGCTACGACCAAACCGTATCAATTAATTATCCGCCAGTTTATCTGTCCCTGATAACCTCTAAAGGTCCTAGATTAATTTTGCGGTCAAGAAGCTGTTCTCAATCGTAAATTCGGAACTACTATCTCTAAGGCTCAATCACAGTGACAGGAACTTCTTTTCGATTTTTGATGTTTGTGGTGCCACTTGTGAGTTCTTACGTAAGTTATAATTATAAGGGACCGACCGAGCTACTCGTATACCTACTAAAGAAAAGATAGTGATATTCACCTCTCATTCCTTAGTAATCTTAGTATAGCTTCGTCCATACAATTTCCGTAAAAACTCATCGGTGTAATCCCGGCCTTGTCACTTACAGTACCTTTGTCCAATTCAGGGGATAGAATTCATTCATGGGTTGGCTTTTATTATATTATAGTTTAAATATACACTACACAGCGAAGAAACGCTGCCAGTGTAATGGGAACTCTTGCGCCGGGTGCAGTTCGGGGCGGTTTGGATGAAATATTTTGGCTTGACTATACTAGCACAAGGGAAAAGGACGATGCCTATTGCAGGTCATGAATTTTAATTTGTGGAATTGATTTTTTTTGCTCATTAAATACTCAAAAACTGAAATAGTTATCATTTACTAAAAATCCACCCGACCAAACACGAAACCCATCAGATTTATTTGCTTTTTCTTAGCAGAAGTTTATTATCAGGTTACCAACGGCCTTTGTGCTATTGGAGCTACAAATAGCTAAGATATTTCAAGATTCCATTTCATTCAACAGAGATAAGAGGTCGCCCGTAACACGCGACATTTGACCTCAGTATCTCTCGATATAGGCCATACTGAGAACCTGTTCGTGTTGCATCCCTGTCACACTTATAAACGAATTGACAGGTGGGATAGAGAGACAAGACGTCGTAAGTTGTTCGTGGTAGCGCCGGTGATTTGTGTTAGAATTTTTTTATAGGTTTTTTTACCCGTTACCTATAAATAGCCAAGATAATCGGTATAGATTTCAACTTTCACGATTATCACTCAGATTTTAATGGCAAACGGGACTTAATAGTTTAAACTTACGTTTAATATTTTCCTGACGTTTCGCTTAGCACATGGTTGGTGCGACAGTATGTCGCTGCGAGATAGATTTCCCGTCTTTTACTAACTATATTAATAAAAGAGGGATGGATAGTCTATCTCGCGGCGACATATTGTCGCATCAATCATGTGCTAAGCCTACATCACTTCTAGTATTTTTATAACGAAGACTTTCAGTAAACGACCGTAGTTTTTGTCTATTCCCTCGGAACTCCCTTTTTTATGGCATCCAATATCGGCTCGAGTTCGCCATTTCTCACGATTCGCGGTAATAAACTGAAACCAAAGACGGGCATAACGATCACGATCATTCTACAAGTCATCTATCATTCTACATTTTTTACAAGTATTATAATAACCAGGGTCGTGTTTTATAATAGTACATTACGACACAAGTGCGAAAAACATGAAAATCAAAACGAGTGGCGATGTTTTAAAACACGACCGACAGGGAATGTTTTAAATCGACACGAGGTCGTTTTTGCACATGTCTCGTACGACGTTTTTTAGTGCAGATGGCCCTCCGAAGTTATGGACCCGACGTAAAGGTGCGTTCAAACCAAAAGAGCATTCGCTGTTCTATCCCCCGCTCTACGAAATCAACCAATCACGTTTTGTGTACCGATCGAATTTCGTAGAACGGGCGCTAGAATAGCGAATGCTTTTTTGGTTTAAACGCACCTTTAAAATGACACACTTCTCGCACTAGAGCCTAAAAAAGGCACCATCTGTACTAAAAATACTAATTTAAATTTTCAGTACATCGAAATGTTAAAATGACATTGGCATAACTTTATATGGAAGTTTCCTTTTTTGTTACCACATTCCTATACATTTTTGGTAACCAAAAAGGAATGTTTCATACTAAACATTCTGGGACATTTTGGCAAATGTGGATCTTACTCAGCATCATTGACTACCAGCCTTACAATTTTTATCAATATCGAAGACTTGATCCAAATTCTCA